>JAOWAT010048234.1:0-11532 GCA_028571025.1 Longipedia americana | reverse complement strand
CTAATTATCTGATTTTCAAATGGAGGTAGTAACATCTAAATCAAATTTTTTCAAAAAACTAAAGCTGGGATTGTGTTTAGGGGATCAAAATCTATTAAGAAAGTTTTTCCAAAATTAAAAATCATGCAATTTAATTTTTGATGAAACACCCTAATAAAATACTTAATAAAGTTGAATCAAAACTTTTAGGATTTCCAAGAACTGAGAAGATATGAAATTGAGAAATTTGAATTGGAAATTGTTTCATTCAAAGTGGAAATTTATATTTAGGACCCTTTAAGCCTTTGAAATTCGGGATGACGTTGCTAACTGGCTACATGCTTGGAAAACAATTATTTCTCTGAAACATAGAAATCCAATTGAACTTTTTTCTTTTGTAATGCTAGTGATCTTACCTCCAAAATTCCATATTCTCTGTTATGTTGATCCGACACTCTAAACAGCTCTCCATGTTCCTCCCTGGTCCTAAACCTCAGTTGAATTTCTGTTGTAAATCTATCCGGTTCAAAACTCAGTGCATACTTGACATAACTCTGCGGTTCAAAGGTACTGGGCATGGTTTCGTGTGAGCAATCTTGCCCGGTCCATCCCGGGTTACATTCACAACTGGGCTGTCTCAGGGATCCAACACACCTTCCATGGTCACCACAGCGAGTACCGGGATAATTCGAATTGCAAGCTTCTTCAACAGGCAAACAACCCGGTTTGGAATACCGGAACAGACCTGGATCGGCCAAATCGTACAATTTCGAATTGTGAACAATATTTCTAATGCAACCATCGAATGGTTTTCCTAATGGCGTATGACTCCATTTATATTGCATGGGATCAAATTGCTCAGCGGCCATTCCTCCAATCTGCAGAGGGGTATTCACGTTCAGGTATTCATTGAATGGAGGAATATTTCCTTTCACCTGGAAAAAAGAATAGGAGAAATACTCAATGGCTACAATTGCTAAAAAACAGAAAAAGAATTACAGAAGAATTTTCCAAGCACGGGAGAGAAATATGTGCAGTCTACTTTCCCGGATTTTTTGAAACTTACTCGTCCATTCCAGACCCTCAACCTTATCTAGAACAAAGTAAAATAAGATAATTCATTTCTAATTGCAAAATTATTGATATTTTTTTTACAAAATAACATTTCTGCCAGCAAAACAGGGTTTTACTATTGTAGGCATTGAGCTATTAAATATGTGCAAGATTGTCATTATTAGGATTCAATTGTATCCTTTTATTGTATAATTAATTTCAGGTCACATGAGGAAAAAATAAGGGATGTTTAAAAAATTAGGAAATTTCTAGTTTCTAAAATTTTCATTACCTTTTTGATTCTTAAAATGGGATATCTAAAACGAAATAAGTACATTAATCACTATTACCTGGCAATGTGTATCATCAAATTCTGTCGGCGTACCATCCTCGTGTTCCATGACTGTAGCTGACCTACAATAATCCACAACCATTCTCACTTCTTCCCTATTCCAGAAGATATCAATCCTATGCCAGTCTCCATCATCCAAACCATTTTTGGTCTCGATGCGCAACTCCAGTGTACCGGAACCAAAGTCGATCAACAATCTCGGGTGGGCACGAACCAATTCCAATGAGATGAAATCTGAAATGAGTTGTTCCTCAGGTTCAGGTGGGACAATTGGTCCATTATAAATGAGCACCCCATCCGGTTTTCTGGTCAGGAACTCCACAGACAAATGGGATTCTTCACATAATTCCAAAGGCGGATACCAGGCCCAACCTTTGCCCCAGAATGTTCTCGTTGTCTGCTGACACCTGGGTCCGTCAAAACCTCTTGGGCACTGACACCTGACACCCCAGCGACCCTCTAGGCATCTTCCACCATTGTAACAAACATGTGTTCGACAACTTTCAGGCTTCTCAAAATTCCTGGCCCCACAAACGCATTCCGGTTTGACCTCCACTCTCACACCCACCAAAGACGTCTTATTGGCATTGACCACATAAGGCAAGGATTCAATTTCAAGAGAATTGGTGCAACTTCCAGGGCAGTTTTCGTTTTCATACAAGCACTCGTCGATTCCCACCATTGTGATGTTGATACCAAGTTCCCTCTCAAAATCCTCTCGATGTCTCAGTAAGATACCATTGAGTTTGACCGGTTTGTAGTAAGGTGAACCATGAACAGAAAACCTAACATCAGTTGTTCGAGGATACTTGATCTTGGAGTGCAACATTACACTAAAGACATCAATGTTTTCAATAGGAATAGGATCAGGTAATACAGTGACCAATTTTTCTTTGAACAACTCCAATTTGCTCTTGACGACTCTTTCCTTTTCATAATCCCAAATCCTCACAAAATCCTCGTCTGAAATACCAACGATTCTGAATGACCCCGAATTGACAACCGCCTCATGAGAGATCTGTTTCACTACCACTGTGACATTTGCGGGGACGTCCGTCTGAGTGTGTTTCCTGTCATAGACTTTAAACTTTAAAACGTATCTTCCCTCTGGTACTCCACTCTTCATAGTGATGAGACCAGTTTCCTTGTTGAGATCAAAATAGGGATAAGGAGCTTTGCCCTCGTTCCAGCTGAAGGTCTTGTCAGGTAGATCCCAATCATCACGATCGTACACGTAAACGGTGCCAATTCCACTTGTTGGAGCTTGTCCCTGTAAAGGTGAAAAATAATTTTAAAGATCTTTTAGACTTGAAAGAATTGTTAAACTTTGGATTTTAAATGCCTGGGTGATAATTTTGAACTTTTTACTTAATTTTAATATTATATAGAAATTAATTATTTATATGTCCGCAAATAAGATTCACCTTTTTTGTCAAGAACTTATTTTTTGGTGAGCAAGGTACGAGCAAGACGAAAAATTGTTCGAGACAAAAAAGGGAAGCTTATTTGTGGACCTATACGTGATTTTTTGTCTTTGGCTTCTGCTGCGTGCCAAATTTCAGATTTCAAAATTTTCAAATCTGACAAAAAAGTAAACCTGACAAAAAAGTTTTTGTCAGATATTTTAATAAATCTGACATAAAAAGCTTGTTTTCTTGTCAGTTTTTCTGGATCTGACAAAAATGTGAACTTTTTTGTCAGATTTATTGTATCCTACAAGAAAAGAAGGCATGGACTAAAATATTTTTTGTCTAAAATGGCAAACTTTCAATGTTATCATTATTTGTTCTAAAAAATTGGAGTATTTATCAGAAATTATGAAATTTCTAAATATAATGAGTTTTAGAAAATGAATGAGGTTTCTGCAGCGGAAGTTTACTGCCATAATCTTTTAAAATGAAGTGTTCAGTCCATCAATAACAATGTTGTAAGTTGCAAATTAAACTAAAAAAACCCTTTTTTAAAATTTGCTGCTCTTACTTACCATATAATTGTAAACCATGATTTCTTTTGCTCCGGGTTGCATTTTGTTATCATTTGAATCTCCAATGATAATTGTCAGAGTTGATGTTCCAGACATTGATGGATTTCCACTGTCCTTGATCACAATTGGAACATTGTATTCTTTTTGCTGTTCTCTGTCAAATGATCTCAAAGATGAAACCACTGCCATACCATCACCATTGGCACCCTCTGAAAATTAGAAAAACATACCAATTGATTATTGGGAATATTAGGAATATTCACAATATTCATTGTCAACAACGTGATTTGAAAATTTTGCTTCAGAAAAGAGTTATTTCAAGTTCAAAGACTCTTTTTCTAAATGTAGCACACTTCAAGACATAACACTAGAGAAAAATATTGACAATTAAAAGAAGTCATTTTTAAATGAAAATTCGTCAATTTTATTTCAGCAATTTAAAGAATTACCACTTTTTAAGATTACTGATAAAAAGTAAACTGCTCCTTGTGAGACATAAAAAATCCAATGCACAGTGGACAAAAATAAGGCAAAAATATGAATTTCAAATGAAATTCAGAAATGATAGCATCTGCAATGATTTCAAGTAGATAAAGGTAAAATATTATGGGTCGTAAATTTTGAAAGTACATCTATTAGTGATTTTTATCCAGTAAATGCACCTGAAATGGACAAATTTACCCATTTATGAAGTAAAATAGGCCAAAAGTTGTAAAATTTCCAGCTTATGGAGTCGTGCCCTTATTAAGGCATTTTTGAGACCCTTGATACTTGGGAAAATGAGTCAGAAGAGAAAATTTGCGCCAAAGTGCGCCTTTTTTTAGATATACCCATCTAGAATTTGATATTTTGCTTCAACGGGGCCCAAATAATAAATCTGAAATTTTGTAATTACTGCAAAAATGTGATTGTTCAAAAGAAATTTATGCAATTTTATTTCTTTTTTCATTGATAAATCAATAATAATGTTTTACAGATGAGAATATATTTTTATCACAATTTATTTATAAGCACTTTCATATATGGCAATTCGCCCAAATGACGATTTTTGACCACTGTGCAATGATGATCTGAAATATTTTACATAAGCCTGCCTCTAATTGTGAGGTTTCTCAAAAAAAATTTCAAGAGATTGAAATTTTTCATAATTCGAAATGTCCTCTAACACTGTACGAAATATTGACGATAAATTATCGATGATCATTTATTGTTGATATTTTTTGCAGTGTAAGACTAAGAAGACCATAAAATTTAATTTCTCCAACTTACTTGGATCATGTTCCACTTTGAACGACGCTCTGATGACATCATCAGCATTTGGATCCATTCTAAATGTAAACGATGGCCCATTCCCCTTGGATCTATCATCATCATCCGTTGCCAGCACTTCCACCACTTTCCTGGGCGGCGAATGTTCAGGCAGCACAGGCCGATAGTTCTTCAAAAACCTGGGCGCGTTGTCATTGATATCCTGCACGATAACCGTCAGTGTGGCCGTGGCTGTCTTAGGAGGGTCACCATCATCTATGGCCAGAATCTTGATCTGATGAGCGGGTGTCGTCTCACGATCCAGTTCTCTCTGGATGGACACTGTTCCGTCTTCAGATATTGTGAACTGCCTTCTCCTATCGGACGACCGATCGATCGCATACCGCACTTTACTCCTTCCACCCTGATCGGGATCATCTGCTCTAAACCGCTCTAACGTCTTTCCTATCCGAGCATTCTCTCTCACAAACGTCTCTATGTTCTGTTTGGCAAACACCGGTTTATTATCGTTGATGTCTCTTAGCTTGACAACGACCCATGAATACGCCACATGGTATTTGTCATTGTCATTATCTTCACCTTTGTCGTTGACTTGTATCCGAAACCTGAAAAGTAAGGGAATAAATATTAAATAAAATTGAAAAGTTTTGTTTGGAAAAGTGAACCTTGATTCTTTTTCGTACTTTCTTTCAATTTATTGACTCATGCATGCTATTGCTAAAGTGAAGAAATAAAAAAAATAGCATTTTGGCGTTTTAGAAATTTAATTACTGAATCAGTGTAGAGGAAGTAAAATTCATTTACAATTATTTGAAAAATAGTACACTCATTGCATATTCAAAATAATCGGAACAACATCGATTGTTATTTTTGAAAGATTCTTTTGAAAACTTCCTCTGCTTCAATGTTTACATGATTGGAATTTTTCGTAATACTACAGTGAAAGACATTGTTACATTCATTGGCATAACAATGAAAAGGGGGAGCGTTTTTTGAGGAATTCTGGAAATAGATTTTCTTGAAAATTTCAGGGAATTATTTTTTGTCACATTTTGTTCCCCGTTTGAATTTTAGAAAAATTTTACTTCATAAAGAAAAAAATTTACTTCATAAAATTTTGAAAATTTGGGTTTGTTTACATTTTTACCCGTATGAAGTAAAACTTTCTTCTTTATGAAGTAAAGTTTTTCTGAAATTCAAATGGGTAATGAAGGGTGATGAAAAAATAATTCTCTGAAAATTTGAAGAAAATCTATATCTAGGATTTCTCAAAAAACTTTCCCCCTTGTACGGAATCTATCGATGTCTTTCATTGTACCTCCATTTGAAAATCAGAGAATTAGATTAGGAAATTTAACATTTTAAAATTTTAAATGTGCCTTAGAGTAAGGATGTATAAAGAAATTTGAAGTGTCTTGAATTTTCCAAACAAGGCCTAAATTCTCTTCTATGTACCAAAAGATCATCCTGTATTCAAATACAATTTCATTTTATGCTTTCTTGGGTTCACGAAAGCAACCTCTTCTTATGTAGTAAAATGGCCCAAAAAGTACAAATTGCTTCTAAAAATGAAACTTCATTTGATTACGAGTTGAACTTTTGGGATTTGAAAAACAACTAAGGGGTAGTTGGTTGAATTTGAAAACGTTGATTTTTCATTGTAGTGTTTTTATCTCCTAACTTAGAGAAAGTGCATAAAACACAAACAAAAAAATACGTGAAATGGTGTCGAAAGCCATGAAATTCATAGGGAAGTAGAAACATGCAATTGACATTTTTTGGGAAATTTGGGACCAGATTTGAATTCTAAAGATCAAAATTATTTGAGGAGCCACTTTTGGAAAATTTCTTAGTTCTTCAGAAAATGTTACAAAAATATCGAGTTTTTGACACTGTCACCATTTTTTTTGGAAACAAGGCCTGTGTACGTGTATTTATTTATATTGAAAAGTAGTAATAAATCTTTCAAATCCAAATAAATAAATTCCATTTGACATTATTGCATGGATTGTTTTCAACTATTCACTTCATGTGTGTTTAAAAATATATAAAATAAAATTTTAGGTACTGTGTCACTTCTTCCAAGCCTTGCTCATAATTTCATAAGCAAAATACAAAATTTGAATTTATTAATTTCTTTCAGCCTATTATGTTGTGACTAGACTACATTGTTAGCAGGAAAGATAACGGTTTTAATTTCCGTATTTAGACCATTTAAAACTTTCCAGGATAAACAGAGCTTCAAATTAAACAGAGACACAACACAAAAATTAATGTAGACGAGTGTATCATGAAAGGATATATTAAAGAAAGGAAGTTACCATAATATACTTTGCTTCACAAAATATAGGCTTGAGTAAAATATTTCAAAATATCTATTTTTGAAGATGTCAAATTTAATGGAAATTTCAAAACCAAATACCGTACCTATTTGTCTGATTCCATGGAAACACTGCTGTGTTGCTCATTCCCAATTTTGAGGATTTAAAGTCCTGGACTTTAAGTCTTGGACTAAATTTTAGGGATTTAAGGTCCTGGACTTTAAATCTTGGACTGAAAAATCAAATTCCATGAAAATGTGCATTTAGTAATTTTATGGATTTTAAAAGGACTGTAAAAGTTTAAGTCCTTGACTTACATGTCTATGACTTTAAATCCTCAAAATTTGAAATGAGCAACGCAGCCTAAGTAACGTGTAATCTTCCTAAAAGTGGTTAATTTCTGAGAGTAATTTCATTCAGTTTCATGCACATTATTACAAATGTACACGGAACTGGATGAAACAATATACCCAACTAATTTACCTATATTTTAGACATATGTTTTACACCCAAAAATTGACCGCTCTTAATCATATCTTCAATTAATATACATCGTGTATTACACAATTTATAGCTTTATTAGCAAATTTCTAATGAACATTTTTTACAGTCACAGAAGATAACAAACAAATTATTTAACAGCATTTATTTTTATTCATTTAAACTTGTGTTGATTTTCACCTAGCAATATTTTTTCATATTTTTACATATTTTTATATGAAACGTAAATTTGGATTCAAATGAAGCACGATTAGGATGCAAATTAATTTTGCAACAATTTTTCAAAAAATTCGAGTTATTTAATTTTATGACAGAATAGTACAAGATATCTTCAGATCCAGATTTGTATGACTAGCTGTATCGACATGAAACTACAAGGCAAATTAGAGAAAATTATAATTTTTCTTTAAATTTGCCATGACACATTTACAGACGTTTATAAAATAATTGATATATTCTATTTCTTTTTTTCAGAATCTTAGTTGAATGACTAAATCTTTTTCAGAAAGAAAAGCTTTGTCACATTTCAAACTCTTAACAGCTACTATTTGTATGGATGTACCAATTTGACCAATTCAAAAAAGTTTAGCTTCAGAAAAAAGTCAACAAAATTTCAAATTGACAAATGCTCTCGGACCCTACCTACAATTATCATTTTCTAAGGAGGGTCCGAGAGCTTTTTTTCAATTTAATGAAATTTTATTGACTTTTTTCTGAACCTATTTTTTTTTAAATTAGTCAATAATTTATTATATAGCTCTTAAAGAAAGAAATGATCAATGATTATTTTTTTACATGTTACTACATTTCCATTACAAACAACAGCATCTTTGTGTGAAAATAAAGAATATGACTATTCAAGTCAGGTGTAGATAGGAATATACTTTGCAGTGTGATCTAGAGGGTGAGGGTGAGCAAAATTGGGATTGTGCACAGTGCGAAAAATATTTCCTCTGCAAAAATGTTGATCTTAACTTTTATTTTTATGAAAGAAAGATTCTAGAAAGCATTACATGCAAAATAGTAACTCTAATCTTAAACATACGGGTGTGTTTATTTGAGTTTATTTGAAAACTTAAAAATCTAATGCTAGGTTGAATTGAGTCATGCCTAGTGAATTCTCTTGTTTGGTATTTTCCTAAAGTTTGTAGTACTGACTTTAAGATCATACTAAACATACAAGGCAAATTGATTTAAGTATGTACAAAAAACTTTGATTATACTGCAGAAGAAATATTTTTTACGAGACCAAAGCAAATATCACATTTACGTTGAATACTACATGCTTGAGGTTGATTCTCTCTAAGAAAATTTTTATGTCATCAAAAAATTGCTATCAACTTTTTTATAGAGATAATCACCATAAAAAGAAGTGAAAGTTGGGGTGAGAAAATCACATTGGTGCAATTTTTGGATGACATAGATACACATTATTCTTATGATAATTTTTGGTTAAAAAATAATTTGTATCGGTATGCATCCTATACGAAGCAGATGTGAAAATGCAATTTTAGATCATTTTAAATTATCCTATCCAAGTGCAATTTAAGCTATGTTTTCACTCCCACGATTAACCCTAATCCCCCACAATGGTAGATTTTGCCATTGCAACAGATGGAGAAGATATAAAGGATTGACATTTAAAACATGTGTTTAGTTTCATTTTTGTTGATTTGTTGTCCGAGGGATTTCAGGAGTGTGATCGATGGAAATCCAATTATTTCACTCCTGAAAGTCTTTGAAGTCTTTCAAATTTACAAATTTTTAATTGTCAAGGTAAAAATGAAAACATAACCTCTAAGTAATAACTAAAATTTTCTCCGACTTTCATCATAAATCAGACCATAATTAATTTTCTTCATAGCAAGTAACCACTGCACCAGACCTATTAAGATTAATCATAGAGAAAATTGTAATTATGAAAAACGTTCAAAATTGCGTGAATTAATTTAGTTAATGAAAATAGTGAAAGATGGTGACAAAGATAATAAATAGGCAGGCAAGTAATATCATGATTGATTCTGGGATTAGATTTTGAACGGATCTTTATGGAGATTGCGTGATTCGTCTTTATATAAATGCCTCTAATATCTATGGAGCATTCTAATAAAGAGAAATCACTTAACCACCGAGAGCCATCAATTAATCTAGGGAAATGTGATTGAATGAGATCAAAATAAATACATACTCCTTTAATTGGAATGTTCATGCATTGTGCAGCAACATGGATTTTCAATCTGCACGTTAATATGAGATGGAGGAAGTAACAAGACGAGTAAAAGTGAGAGATGCTTCATTTTATAGAATGCTGAAATAATTCACTTGAAAGTCGACAGACAGATGAATAATTTTAAAAAATTTAAATTTTCGAAGTTAAAACATAAATCAAATGAAAAATCAAATAAACACAAATTTTAAAGTTAAAAATACAAAAAATTTGGTTTTGAAATCCATTTGGGTAAAAGAATAATAAAGAAATATCCAATTAAGCCTAAAGCTAGAAGAAAAAATTACCATTTTTTGAATTCTATTTCAGAAATGATCTAAAACTGGTATACATTCGTCTAGCTACAATGATAAGTAAGATATTTACGGCTACAGCTCTTTATCATTTTATTTTTCCAAATCAATATCTTTATTAGTTAGGAATGTTAAACCTTGAAACTTTTTATGAAAAGGTTTCAACCAAATGACCGTAATAACAATGATGACAACCTTATCTCTTTTGATAACAATAGTCTGATAATGATCAAAATTTGTTAAATGAAGCTATTAAGTTCAATTTTTGGCACAAATTTTGATGATAACAGAATAAATAATCTTTGGATATAACTGAGATCTAATATGAGTATGGCACACTATGAAACACGGTGTACTCTTTGTGAGAAAATACTACCTCTGTCAAAATTTAGAAGAGAAAAGACGGCTTTATATCATGAATCATATTATTTAGCTAATGTTCTTCTTTTGTAAATTGAGATAGAGGAAGTGCAAGACAAGATTCTTTAAAAATTTATCATACACACAGATACAACAAACAATTGTGAGTTTTTCAAACGTCAAGTCTTTACAGGAAATCTGTTCGAAAAATTCAATTAAAAAAGTGAGTATTCTCAAGCCCTTTTCCACTTCAAACTTTTTGTTTTCAAAATCAAATTTCAATTTCTACTTTGATCAAATATCTGCCAAAATGTTTAAAACAAATTTGATTGACACAATTTTTATAAAAAACTACAAAAAAAGAAGCTTCTGTCTTTTGAGAAATTATTTTCATTTAACATTTCAGTTATGAAGTGGAAATAATATAATGTATTTTATAATATTATGAAAAAAATATTATGCTTAATAAATTATTATGTACAATTTTAGTTGACTAGATTGCACTCTTTCCCGGCCCTTTTTATCGGGGGGTTTGAAGTAGACCTTACGAACTAGGGACTTACAAATCATGTTTGACTAAAAACATTTATTGTAAGTGATCACAGTTAGAAGTATCTTTTAAAAGATACTTATTACATTTTTAAAGACTTTTACCAAATTTGGATTTGATGTAGTGCTTCCTAACATACGTTCTGCACAGTATCATGTGTCACGAAAGAATAAAATTGTAAATTTTTGATTGATCATACGTGAGTGCAATCGGCATAATTAGGATTCTAACTTCTAAAAGCCCTAATCTTAAGAATTTGTTTTCTCCAACTTCAAGATATGCGAGGAAGAAAGTAAGAGATATTGAAGAAACTAGAAAATTTCTAATTCTAAAACTTTAATCACTTTTTGACCAAATTACCCTGAATTTTGAGAAAATAAATTCTTAAAATGGTTAATCTAAATATTTAAAATCCTCATTTTGCCGATTTTATTCACATATATCAATGAGCAAGGAAAGAAATTAGTTTAATAGATTTGTTTGATTAATGATTATGTTTTTGACAACTTCATTCACATGCTCACAATTTATCAAAACAAGATTTCATCAGTTTTAATTCATGTGGTCATGACACATTTTACCAAATACTCATTCAGAGAGGATCCTTCGAAAGTAATGAAAATTGCTTCCAAATTAACTTTTT
>JAOWAT010048123.1:0-11536 GCA_028571025.1 Longipedia americana | reverse complement strand
TGACGATAGTCAATGACATTTCACGTTTGTTGAATGACATCTTACGATTATCATGTAAACATTCAAACTCGTATACATTGCGATGCTTTAGCCTTGTTGTAAATTGTTTTAATTTTAGTGCAAAAAGACGAAGTTTCGGTGCCAAAAATTTCGCATATTTTCTCAATTTTGCGATTTTTTCTCAGTTTCGCGAAAAAATATCCTCAGTTTTGGGAAAAATTGTCAAAAAATGCCTGAGAAGGCATTTCTGCTTAAAGCCATTTTCAATTTAGATATTACGTAAATAATTCTCATTAATTTAAAATTTCGACTTTTCTGACTGAGATTTTTCCAACAATGTATAATTGTTTTAACTACGCAATTACAATAAATCAAGAATTTATTCTGATGTTTAAATGGTTAAAGTTGCAAAAATTATGAGGCCATGAAAAATCAACAGTTCAAAACCGATTAATGTCATAATTTTATTGGAGTCAATATCATTTGATATCGAAACCATATGACTTTGTTAACCTTAACCTATAAATGACTTTGCAAACACAGATGTTCCATAATTTATTGCTGCAAACGAAAATGAAAAAGCCATTTTCATGCTAATGTACAACCAAGGTCCTTACTGCCCTTCTCAGTGTATCTCAAGAGCTTTTTCTTGACTCGATAATCATGGAGAGCCAACTTGAGTGACTTAGTCCTGGTAGATTTATCTAAAAAGAGATTTATGTTAATAGTGTTATTATTATAAAATATGTGATACATAAGCCAGGTAAATCTCAGAACGATCTTTTGTCCTAATTAAATCTTTAAATTTAAGATATAAACAAATTGGACATATGAGGGGATGTTTTCATTCTAACCATTATATATCCCCTGATGCTTTCTCTCTAGGTAAAAAGAAACTTTGAATTTTCAAAAGTTATCTATTAGATTTAGATGAATTTGTGATTTTTGGGTTATACATTCAATAATGGGTTTAAGATATGTGTGTACAGCGCTAGGTGTAAAATTGCTTGCTCTATTAGACGATAATGAAGTCGTAAGTGGTAATTTGGAATTGCTTTTAAGATTTGTAACATACTAATATGTACATCTTTACTCCTCCCCTTCTCTAACATAAATCTTGAAAATGAATTCGACATAGCCCAAATTCTGTGTGAGTTTGTTCAAGAAAGTCTGTATGGTTACTAGAAAATGAATGGTGAAAGTTTGAACAGTTTACTTAAAAAATGAAGGAAGTTATGGAACTTTTAAAATAACAAAAACCCAGCTCCTCATTTTAAAAATTCCAATTTAGACAAGCTAAATCAAAAAAACTGTGTACGTCAGGCTGCTGACCTCATGAGAATATCCTATGCATCTCTAGGGAGGTTATTATTTTATTGCATTCATCAATTTTACTTGCTATATGAAAATTAATTCAATATCTTCACAAGATAATTGAAAGACAAAATCTTAATTTTTTTGTAACTAGAACTGTTGAAAACATTTCTCGGCAGACTTTGGTATAGATTGAGTTCAGATACATACAATCCATATATTCTCAATCTTGGTTGCCTTTTGTTAGACAAACAGTTCTCCTCATTTATTAATTTCAAATTTAATCTTGCTGGAATCTCTCTTGTATGAAATGGTTCAAAATTATATGCTCAGGTCATTTTAGGTTTCATACCATACATGTCCGAGTCAATAGACATAAACTGCATTTTTCCAAAGTCATTAGTGGTGGTTATTACTCCATTTTAAAGAATGGTGTTCTTCGTGGGGCAATATTTGGACCGTTTTCCCAGATTCTTTAAAGAGCTATACTCACCACCCTCAAAACAATTTAATGAATTTTCTCAGTTTCAGGTTTAATATCAAAACCAAGTTACAGGCTTTCTTTTGGAAAGCTTTTTATGAAGAGCAATTTTTATCTAGAACTTGACTACGATGAATTCCTGAGTCTAAGAGCCTGAAGCAAATTATTGTAGCAACATTGGTTCATAGGTAAATACTACTCCATGGGTGGCTAGTAATCTATTAATGATACATTCCACTCTCTTAATAGAAATTTGGGATATATCTGATTATGACATAAAACAAATGAGTCTGTTCTCACACAGACCTTTTTTAGAAGGCAAAAAATATATATTGTATTGGAGGATATCCAGTTAGGAAAGATTCATTAAAGAAAAGCATCTGAATTATTTGTGTTGTATAATGTGTGAAAATAAAAATTAGTGTTATATTAAGATAAGATTCAGTAAATTCAGTTCCTTAGTCGTAAATGGAAATAATTTCTATAAGTAGGGCTGTTACAGAGAAACCTAATTTGTTTATTAAAATAAACATTTGTATGAGGCGAGATGCTTCTTAATTTTGGTGAATGAAAATAATGCTGAATACGATTCCATAACAAAAAGGTGTTCAAGTGTTTTGAAACAAAGTCTGCAAATACAATAATTACACTCTTTTTTATAAGCATACGATTTTTCAGATTTGAGGCGCTCCAACGGATTTCTGTGATGAGAAATTTTTCTTTGATTCTTTAAGCACTTGATCAATCAATTTTTAAATATATTCTAAATCTCCATGCAAAATTTCAGGTCACAGAGGCGTCTCAAATTTGCGCTATAAAGAAAACAAAATGAGAAAATTCGAGGTTTATGAAGCAAAATGAAAACTTTAAATGCGAATTTCTCTTTTTCACAATTTTTTCCTCATCACGGAAATCTGCTGGAGCGCCTCATATTAGCATGCATGTTTTTCCGAGTAACAAAATGTCTTTAGAAAAAATGTCATTAGAAAAAATGTCTTTTGGAAAGATTTTCTTAGAAAAGGAAGTTGCATTTCAATATTTCCACACCATGAACAAATTACACAAGATAAAAATCCTGTAATTGATTGGACTTCGTAAAATTTTCAATGCTTGAAGATAGCATTATTCATGGCAAGTTTTGTACTTTTAATCTTTCGACACTGATCAACTGTCAAATCTTTATCTGACAACAAATATTTTATAACGAAAGTACATCCACTTACTATTGGAGTGTCTACCTTACAAAGATTGATTACACTCCTGAAAGTTTTTGGAAATTACATAATTCAAAATAATTGTTTTAAAAACAAGCTTAGTCATCCTTGAAAAATTTATTAAAAGAATTAAAGATTTTTGTTGTTTTCAATGTATGCTACTCATATTTCAACAATTGTAATTCTTAAAATGTGTGATAATTTATTATACAATTTGAGGTTTAAAATAGAAATCATGCATACACCATTGTGACAGTCAGATCTTTTGACAATTCCTTCTAAGTTTTCGAAAATATTGCTCAGTTTATACACTATTTTGTCAAAGAAATAGCCTTACATAAAATATTGCTCCGGTTTATTATTAGTCTCTAGATAATCTTTGAAGTGTCGAATTGCTGTTTTAGAATATAAAAGCCTATCAAATGCATTCATCAAATATCTTTAGTGAGAACTTTAGTTTGGGCATTCTACATTATTCATGTGCATTACAGAAGTTGCATTATTTGAATTTATCTGAATGCTCCTAATAGCATAGGAGTATTTAAATAAAAGCAATTCAATGAACTACACAGTGCAGAGTGTATCATTTTGCAAGATGTAAATATTATTAATGCAATTTGATACTATCTTGAATCTAAATTGATAATTATAAAACAAGGTAAAGAGTCATCAAGATAAATCTGAAAATTTAACATGTGATTTGCACGTTTGCTTTAGATAATCATTGAATACATTTTTTAAATGAAAAAAAAAATCATTTTATGACTTTTACAATAATTAACTAACTTAACTAAAATATTTCTTCAGTTACATAATTTATGTTATTTTTATCATTCTATGATGAAAAAAATATTTCAAAGTGATATGTTAAGCAAACTTTAGTGTTAATTCTGACTTCTTTATGATCTGATTTGAAAAAGTATGATAGAAACATTAATTTTTGACCTAGTAAATTACAATAAAGTTCATAGACCAAACATTAATTGTCACAAGATAGAAATAAAAAATGCTGATTTATAATATTAAATAAGCCAATTCACCCCCTATCTTAAATGAGACAGATGTAGTATGATTTTTATACCAAAATTAAAAATATCTATGCATTGAAAATCAACTAAGTAATTCTACATAAGTCTCAATTTGATATGGTCAAGTAGTAAAATTGAATTTATAGCAATTGCAAGTGTAGCATTGAAACGGAGGAAGTACAATTAAGGAAAAAGCAATGCAAGGAAACGAAGCTAGACGAGAAAATGCATCGGTATAGAAAATTGCCTGTCTTGATCAATCAAAAGCTACTAAATTTACTTGTCCGAAAATTGACAAATTTAGAAAAAATGACGACTTGTGTATCAGTGGAAAAATGTGCCACTAAATCAAATCTTAAATGCGTATGATGGCAAACAATCTGATTTAAAATGAATTCACTGATCTATTGAAATTATCCTCTATCCCATTGAAGTTGGTCGAATGTAATTTACAATGAATCATTGGCTAAATTTCTGCCTCATAACAAAGCTGTCTGACTTTGTTCACCTTGTTACGAGATAGAAAAATGTCAGTGCCCCAATGTGCATGGATATGTTCCATAAAATAATTCAAATAAAAGAAATTAACTGAAATGATTACAAAAATAATATTTAAAAATTAAATGAATATCAGCAAAATATTCAAAACTGGCCTATTCATGAAAATTAAAACTGTATATTTGGCTGCTTAAAATAGGGCTCTGTCTAAAGCTCAAAAATATTCTTCACATTATAACGAAAAAATCAATTCCATTAGTGAAAGAATTTTTCCTGAGTCATTTTAGTATCATAGGCTTAATTTTCCATAGTATAAATAAAAGAACGAAATTTGTTCAGCAGACTGTTATTGTGTGGAAAAGAGAGGATCATTTTCGAACACACAGAAAGTGATATTGAGCCAAGAAACATGAAAATCAATTGGGTTGAATCTTAATAGAATAATGGATTTCATTTTGGATTGGCATAAATATCATTCTTTTATTAAGTTTTAGCTGCGTAATGTTTGCCACAACTGCAGCCTCAGATTCAAAGATGAGGTTGGGCAACAAAAGTGTAAAATTTAGTAAAAAAATTTACATCTAAGTTGAAAAATTCAAATTACAATGAACACACCTGAGAAGGAATGTATGTTTGACTGCAAAATTTTGCTCCTCTAGTGGATACTCCGAAAAGAAAATGAAAAAACATCAATTATTGAAATCAAATATTTCTTTGGAACTTGTAAATTAAAATCTTATCGGTATATTGCTCAAAAACTTCAATCAATTCTAATTTTGACGATGGATATATTGAAAAACGAATTTTATCAATTTGTATTTTCCAATGGTCAGCCTCATGTAATATTGCAGTAAGAATTAAGTTTAACTATGAAATTACAAAGTTTTGATATATATTTTTTGCCGAAAGCCATTTTCAAAATTCGATTTGTCCTTAGGCCAAAATATTGTATAGTATTTGAGAAAAGAATCTGAAAATTATGTTATGCTTACTTAGAGCTACCTCTACAAATTTTCTTTGTGCTTAGGTTAACTTGAAGTTAATTTTTTCGTGATTGTGTTGTATTTATAAACCAGATAAACATTTTTCGTAAAAATATCTTTTCTCGAAAATAGAACATTCCAAATTCTAAATCGTCCTTACACGTTCGTTTTCCCGGGAAAAAAATTCTCAGGGAATATAATAAAAAAGAGGAAGATCAAATTTTCCCGCGCTTAATTTGCACTGAAGTCCGTCCAGCACATGCGTGTTTGCATGATGAAACTAGTAAGTCAGTTGGTCAAAATTTGTCTACATAAAATTCATCCATCTCAATAAATGAGGAACTTTTTCATCATAATCAAATATCAATTACAATTTTGCGTTTTTTATTTTCTGAATTTTAAGGTTTCTCAAAAGAAAATTTCTTATTTTTATTCAATCTTTATCATAAAAGAAAATTTTATTTTTCAAAATATACCGTGGATAAGGTAAAATGGACTTCCGCCTTAAATTGAGCTATTTTATTAATTTTTACCAACGATCTTCAGTTCATTTTTCATTTGGAAAATTAGAGACGAACATGTATTAGAACTTGAAAAATAATCAAAGTTACTCAATTTTAGGTTGGGGGCTATTTTACATCAGATTTCATTTTACCCTGGTTAATGGTAATTTTGTGATTGAAAGGAAAATGGTGAAATCTGAATCATGTTCAGAATAAAAAACTTTTGATTTCAATTTTGTCAACTTGACATTTTTGCATAATATAATTCGCATGCAAATATTTTGCTGCTATCAAAATACAAATAGACAAATTATATTGCCACAAGAAATTTGCAAACCAAGGAAGAGGGAGAAGGAAAAAGCCAAGTAAAGCCACTCCTCTTTTTAATTCAGGAAGTTTGGTCGACCGACAGAAATTTGTGATTGTTGAAGACAGACTGAACTTTAAAAAATTATGGTGTCAAGAGCAGAGGATTTTCTAAAATTTTAATTTACACATTTTAATGTTTTGACACAAGAACTAAGTTTTCTTTTTTTGGATTCCTTTCACCACTGATTTGTTTACAATACAAAAAGATTTCCGCATTTTACTTCTTAAATTAGATTTGAAAATTGGATGGTTAAAATTAAGAAATCTGAAAAATTCAGGAATGTAATTAATTAATATACATTAATTATGCTCTTGAAAATCTTTGGAGATTACAAAAAGGATAAAAACCATGTCATAGATCAGGCATTGTATGATTAGATAGTTTGTATAAACCATTTTTCAAAACTCTTCTTCATTATCCCTAAATTTTAATTTTGAGTTAGTCCACCCATGCAGCAAATCTTATTGAATATTTTGCATATTTTATTCTAAGTAGATATGTTTTGCACTTTTCTTGCACAGATTTACTTTCTCTGACTTTGTGTAAATACAAAACATGAATTGATAATATAGTAATAATAATAAAAGGTGTATTTCTTTCATTTGCTTTTGCAGTCAAGCCACAGTGAGATATTAACATAAGCTCTGTCTCATAACAGAGCTGTTATTCTCCATTAAGTGCTGCAACTTTGATGTGAGAAAGGAAAAACTTTAATGTCCTACAGTGCAGCCACTAAATATCTCTGCAGCATGCTTACAATATGTTGTCATTTCAAGAAAAGAGTAAGATAGAGTGTGAGATAGTGGGAGATAATAAGTTTTAAAAATGCATCATACATAGACATGGTTTAAATGGAAATAAATTAAATTTTTCTTCTTTTTTTGCAGAGATGTGATAATGGATTCATTCTCTCATTGTGAAGTACACTAAGAAAATTTGAAAATGATAAAAGGATGATGAAATAGAAAGAATTTTTGTGAAAGCTGATGCCGAAAACGGAATTAAACTCAAGGGTGAGAATTATTACTTTCAGAGTTTTGAAAAAACTTAAAAAGACAAAGAAAGGTAACAGGAAAAATTATCGTCAAACCATTGATTTATCTCATTTTTAACGCATTTTATCTTATGCACATAAATAAACGCATTTTATCTTATGCACATAAATACGAAGGAGATGTTTCAGGTTAAACTTTAAAATGAGATCATGTAAAACATTACTTTATGTTTTGGCGAGAATTATCCCTAGAATCGACTTTTGAAAATTGTATTTTCAATTATCCATCAGAAGTGATTGAAATTGTAGATTTTAATATTTTTGTTTTTGTAATCAGTAATGTAAACAAATGATTGATTTTAAGTGTGTCAGTTGTTGTGAAAATTGAAAGCAAAACAACTCTATTCATTGATTTATCCAAACACTATCACCAGGTTTTATTTTTGACACTAATTTTTTAGATGGATTAAATAGTGGAAATTTTCGTAAATTGTGGTTTTTACATTTTTCATAGGTGAGTTTTGCAACACTCAGTTTTAGTCAACACCCTTACTCATTTTTTTCAAAATCAATCCTTTTTATTTATAAAAATCTTCACAATTGACATTTCTTGGCAATCAATCTTTCAGTAGAATAAAATAAGAAACTAAAAATTTATTCCCAAAAATGTCTACAAATTTGTTTTTTGTTGTTTGTATTTTTTCTGTTTACGTAAAAATTTTATCTCAGTCTTTGAAAAATTTTGTCAAAGAAAAAGCCTGATCACCAACTTTAGAAATTATTCTTTCATTTCTTCTTGAATGTAAAACAGCAAGCAACACGCTATTTATCAATTTTGTTGGTTACAATTTCCACATCAAATACTTCACATTATTGATTGCATGAAAAAAAGAAATTTTACTTTCATGTTTTTATTTCAGACTGATCTTAAAATCTTTATCTCATCATTCAGTCTTCAATATCCAGACTTTTCTTTAATTTTTTACCACAATTTTTACACACTTCAAAATTTTGAAAGAACAAGAAAAGGTCAAATTTAAAAAGTATTTGAGTTTCTTATGTTTCAAGATTTTAAAAATTACATTTGCAAAACATTTTGTCCCTGAGCTCAGAAAACTTGAGTCTCCAATATTTCTTGTGGAATGTTAGGATATATTGACAATGAATTAAGTGATCAAAAATTCCTGTCTATGAAACAAAGTTTACCTTTTGTCTATCTTCCTCACATGAAACATTCCAATGAGCGTTAATATGATTTCATTTCATGGATTGTCAACACAGTAAAGATAAAATGTAATTGCAAATTATTTGATTTTTCATCCATCAAATATTTTACTAAGGGTAACTAATCGATAAAGAAGGTGTGACATAATTTGTTTTTTTATTTTTTTTTTGCAAGTGATTGCTCAAGTTTTTTGTTCAAAATTGTCATTCCAAGAATTCTTTTGCTTGAGACAAAAAATTATCCTTAAACTATTGTAAGAACATACAAAGATCATTAAACAAAACATAGTTTCTGGTAAAGGTCAACGTTTATTTTAGAAAGTTTGCCATTAAAATGTTGGTTTGATATTTTGTCTGATTAAACATTCTAAAAGTTGGACTGATTAAATGTTTCTTGACCTAAAAATGATCTGACAAACCCGTATTTTGTTTGTGTGACAGATTTTCTCTTGTTTTCCTTTCTATAAATGTGTTTAATCTAAGAATGTAATCGACAAACTTGTAAAATTCTTTCACAAATGTTGTCCATCAACTTTTGGCATTTTCACTTCTACTTTTACCATCGATGAAACGAGGAAGTAACCGGGATCTCTTCTCATATATTCTAAATGTGTGAGAGTCCAGTGGTTGAAGGATGGTTCAAGAGATGGTTTGCAATGAAGATGGTTTTTGAACCATTCAAATGAACCAATCAGAGAGGATTTTTTGACAACTCATTGTCGAAACGAGGGTCTGAGCTTCTTTACAAATTGAGAAAAAACAGCAAAAGTAAAAAAGGCATCGATTTTATAGAAGGTGAAAAGTCAAGGCTATTATCTATATGTTTACCATTGTAAGCAATAAAAGTATCCTGAAAATGTGTTTCTTTCTTTGTAATAATGAAATACCAAGTAAAAAATTAATCCGAAACATAGCTTAAATTTTGCAAGCAATGCATAGACAAGCGCCATTCATAATGTTTATGAAGCAAAGTTTGCTTCATATATGGCGCTTGTCTATATTCACTAAATACACTCTTAAAAATCTTTGTCAGCAAAGCCTCAAAAATAGCCTGAATCAGAACCAAAAAGGACTTCAAAGAAAAAAAGACCGGTTTTACTTTTAAATTGTGAAAGAAGCCATAAAACGTTATGTTCTTTGATTGATGCGAAAGTCTGAATTTGTTGTGATTTATCACATTTGAAGAATAACTCTGTGAAATTTTCATTTTGTGGGTTGACTTTTAGTGAAGAAAGATGGATCTTAAAAAGGACCATCTTTGAATTACAACGGTTTACTTTATTTTAATTTTTCTCAAAATTTTGAAAAGAAGCAAAATCTCTATGAAACATTCTACTCTTTTATTTTCTATAAATCTTTATAGAGATCATCATACTGTACTGTTTTCTTCATTTTTGATGAGAATAACTTCTTGGACTGAACATGTGTAAAATCTCCAAAGATTTTCAGATGTGTAATCAATGGATTTCCATAATCCAAATTTCGCTCTCTAGAAAGTCTTTGGAGATAGCACATGTAACTGATTTGATGAAAAATATATTGTCAAATTGATCTTACCTAGAAAACAATGATGTGACATTTAGTATTTGATTTCTTGCAATCTAATTATATGATAATACATTTATTAAGTCAAATTGTGCAAAATATTATACCAATTAGCAAGCAAAATATTTTCGCACATCATATGTCAATGTCAAAATTTTGTTTTATGGCCCTGTTACACATAAAACAATGGGTGGATGAATTTCAAACCTATTTTAAAATTACTTGAAATATTGTGATCTAAACAGTGTATTGAAATTCATTTTTAGAATTAATGGATTTGTAATAATATGCATCATGACTATTAGAATGTCAAATGTTGACACACCACCAAGACAAATAGTCCATCTACCTAAGAAGCCCTCAAGATAGAACATGCAAATTAAGAGCCGAAGACATTAATTTGAGAGCTGATCTAATTAACACAATTTAAAATCATGAAACCAATGTTGTTGAGGCTTTGTCAAGTGAAGAGAGTGAACACACACATTCTAAAATGTGGCAATGCAATGAAGTTTGAAAATTATATGTTCAAAGTAGCTGAGATGGGGATTATTTAGATTTGAAATTTAGAATTTTGAACTATTAGTTGATATCAAAATGTATCTTAAAGAAAATTTCATTTTAATTTTTTACTGATTTTTAGTGATTTGAAGCATTTTTTAAAGAGTGGGAAATATATTTTAACTCTCTTAACTGTGTATTACATATAAAAGCAATGGATTGATCCAATTTTCAAGAACCTCTTTAATTTAACAGCACTCACCAATATATATGAATGTTTATGAATTATTTTTTCGAAAATTTCATTGATGAACCTCACATTTTAAAAGCTATTTATTTCTTTCACTTCACTATGTCATTCAGATAAGCAAAAAATCAAATTTATGACAGAGCAGAATAAAAGCAAAGTGTCTTTCGCCCATTGAATGGTCGTGAGTGCTTTCCATTTGCGTAATTGTGAAACAAAATGAAAGTATTTTTATAGGTCACACTGGTCATGATTGACAAATTTATGACTTTGTAAACAAGAAAGTTGGAACAAGTTTTTGTTGCTTAGTTCCTACGCTTTAATTTTTAGCAGCCGAAGGCTGCTCAGAGACTTACTCGTGTTTTTTTTTGTTTTTTTTTGTTTATTTTTGTTTTCACCGTTTTGGATCTTTCAACCCTAGTTTCATTTCCTTTCAAGCTAGGAACTCAAAATTTTGTATGTGGGGTACTTTTGGGGTTGGGGTGTATGGAGGGTACCTGATGCCCCATGGGCGCCCCCTACGCCCCGGGGCGCCCCTTGGGGGCCCCCAGGGGGGATTTTCGGAACTTTTTACCCTAGTTTCCATTCCTTTCAAACTAGGAACCCCAAATTTTGTATGTTGGGTACTTTTAGG
>JAOWAT010048012.1:0-11538 GCA_028571025.1 Longipedia americana | reverse complement strand
TTGTAAAGTCAAAAACAGTGGAGGCATTGAAAATTGGATTTTTAATTGACAAACTTAAAACTCATTTTACTCTACTTCACCTTTTGCTCATTTTCTCAAAGACTATTAGAGATATTTTCCTAATATTTTAGGTCAAGATAGTTTAATAATGGATTTAACGATCCATTTTTTATAATTTTTTCAGTTTGTTAGTCAAAATGTTGAGAAATGAAAGGATAAAATGCTCATGGGCAAAAAGACCCCCGTCATAGTGGAAAGTGTTAAGGGATTTTATTATGCCTCAAAAACGTTCATTTTATATGAAGGGATATTAAAAAGTACCAAAATCTTTCTGAAAGTTTTCAATAACATGTAGGATGTGGGAAATTATCTTGACCAAAATTCCAAATCATTAAATCTACTCTTGCATGATTATTAATTAAGAGCAATAGCTTTTTTATGTTGCACTTTGCACTCTCACACTCACAAAATGTATTCTACTAAAAACAAAATCTTCTTAATTGATGTTCTGCCTAAAAGCGGTCAATTTTAGTGGGTCAATGCAAAAACATAAGCCAAAATATAACTATACAGTCAAAGACGGATAAAGCAGCGTACATTTTTAACATCTTGACGGTTATGGTGACGTTGTTATATCCTTCGGTATGTAGTAAAGTGTGGCTAAATCATTCGTTATTTGGTACTATGTCCATTGTGGCGCTAAAACAATATGACAATATATCTGTCATCTACTCTCAACTAACACTGTCTTACTGTATCAATTGAAGCATTATGGCGATGGGCATGTAGATTTTAGACCTGGGGCAGATAGAATTTTGGATATGATAATAGATATTTTGCAATTATTATAATGACAAACCACTCTTTGCCTGCAAATTTATCGACAAATTTAAAATTTCTACTTACTGATTTTTGTATAAAAATGCCAATTTTCATGAAGCATATATTACATAATATCAAGCTTGTTCGTTTTTATGTAAGTGTGAGTCCCTTCCTATGTAGCTAATTTCTTTACAGTTTGCCATTTTAGCCAGGCATCTACTGCCAACTGCATTTATGGAAAATAGGGTACATCTTTCACAAAACCTTTTATTTTCTCAGACGTTCGATTCTGATAGGTAAATATTTTGTCTAATTACTATGATCAATGCCTCAGTTCACAGAGACTGAATTTGTCTGGTGGATTGTTTTATTCAGTTTTATGCACATTTATTATATTTTTAAAAATGTGAATGGATCTGGATGAAACAATCAAGTCAACCAATTTAGCCAAATTGCATCCTTTGATTATGAATTGACACCCTACAATTGACTAGTATTAGGCAGAACAGTTAAAAAACATTGGATAAATTTTCTTGGAAGATCAACTGATTTTCCTTGAAGATAGTGGTATGATACTATCTACATAGCTTGAGCTTGATATAATAAAAGCAAGCTTATACCAGTCATATGTTATCCCATGAGAAAATTATGGCTTTGCTTTGCACACTTCAAAGAACGGTGTTTGTTGAGACTGAATTTTTCACCAACGGAAATCAAAATAAATCTGATTTTTCATATGGTTTTTCTTAAGTACTGTATAATTTGCATAATGTGATTTTCCTTCTAAATAAATTGATTTTTTATCATTATTCACCTTTTTTCTGATAAAGTATATTCTTATTATGAACAAATTATGAACCTTCTGATAATTTGTTACCTACACTCCTACAGTAATTATTTAAATTCATGAACTTACAAAATACTTTTATTTCAAAATTAATGTAAAATTTTTATAGCCATCTTAAAAGAAAAGTTTAACCCTCAGACAGATGCGATGGTTTATCTAACCTTATTAGCGCATCTTGATCAGGGTTAATTAATCAATGCTATTATAATGAATCTCCTTTTAACAAATTACATTTTCTTTAAAATTATTTACGAACTTTCGAAATACTTGTACTTGAAAATTAAAGTAAAATTTTCTTGGAAGAAACTTTTAATCTTTTTTCTAAAATACTGATGAACTGTAGTTGAGGACATAGAAAGACAGCAATAGGATCAAGTGTATGTGTAAAAAGTCTAATACCTTTTTTGAGGATGAAATATGTATAAAAAGGTTTTAGGGATAGAATATTATATGAACAGACACCAAAAAAACACAAATTTTATATACTTACGTGGCTTTGAAATGAAATATATATGTATGGTGACGGTGTGAATTACATAAGAGGGATATTTTTCATGAAATTCTTAAAAGAAGATGAATATTTTTATATCATATATTGATTTTTGATATAAATGTTGTGTTATATAGATTTCTAGCGAATCAATAGGATGAGTTTAAAATCATTTCCATGCCTAATTAACCGGGACTGGTATAATCTACCCTATGGCACAGATAAATAAGGGTTAAAGAATTAAGCAATTTGAAAACTTTAGATAAATTTCGATTAAGAACTCATTCTAAGAAGTTGTAAATGAAATGATTTTGTTCTCGTGTTATTCGATTTATATGGTGTTTCATTTTCACCATATGCGCAATCTCCATAGACTTCCAGAAGTGCAATTAATTGATTTTCATTCGTAGCACTCCTGAAAGTCTTTGGAGATTACACATTTTGATAACGACCACATAGCTAAGCACCCATTTCTAACGCCATCTTTTTTTCTAATCGTTCCAGGGCTCCGTGAGCGTCACCGCATCCACACCTCCTGGCGGAAGGAGCACAAAGCTTTTGTGACACTGGGCATCGTCATGGGCGCCTTCCTCGTCTGCTGGCTACCCTTCTTCACCTGGTACCTCACAGTCACCATATGTGGCGACACCTATTGCCCATGCCCGGATATTGTCGTCTCAGTGCTCTTTTGGATCGGCTACTTCAATTCGACGCTCAATCCAGTGATTTACGTGATGACCAATAGGGATTTCAAGGAGGCGTTTACGGACATTCTCAGAAGGATTTTCTGCTGCGGCTCCAAAAGTGAGACCACAAAAGACTGGGGACTTCAATCGACGTCTCATATGGATTATGTCTAAAAACAGATTTAAAACAGTTTTTGAAAATAATTATGAGATTTGGAAACAAAAACAAAACTCAAAACAGTTTCAAATATTATAATTGCAAACACTTCGAAGTTTTTTCGGAAACCTTTAACCATTTCGTGGAAGAGTATGGCAGATTCTGCTTACAATGAGCTGAAATGGTTAAATTGAAAACACTAAATTAATCAAACATTAAAGATACTGCAGCCAGTTCAAAGTTTTTGGAAAACTATTACAGTTCTCACGGTTCCATTTAAAGAACTTTAACAATTCTCACATAAAATATCAACACACAAGAATAATAATAGCTAAAGCTGTATAGTGAATTGCATCATATCTCGTACCTTATGCCTCAGTGTGATATAATTGCATAAGTCTAAGTATCTAAATCTATTTAATGTTTCAAGTATCTCAGTTGCATAATTCGTTATGATATTGCATATTATTTCATGATATTGCATATTATTTCATGATATTGAATAATATTTCCTTTATTGCATAATGACATTTGCATCGTAGTGCACAATTACAGAATCCTATACAAATGAAGTAACACAAAGAAGCAATAGAAAATGCCTATACAGTTAAATGTCAAGAATCCTCAAAATGATTTATCATTATTGTACAATTAGTATCTCAAAATAAGTTTCAAACTCATGATGAGCACTAAAGGTTGATGAGATAGAATTAGAACAACATAATTTATGGAATGTTACAAAGTCTTATGTAGTAAACTTTTGCAATAGTAGTCCCTGTATTCACAAAATTTTAGGGGCACTACCAAATCCGTAAATTTTTGATTTTATGTGCACATGTACAAATGTTTCCTATAATCAAGATAAAATAATCTTAAGAGACTTGAAATATATGAGCTGGACTCTGGTCCAATATTGAGAAGAATGCCCTTGGGCAAATCAAATTTTGTTTGTATAGTGCTAATTAGGATTTGGTAACATTCCCAAAATTAATATCAGTGCAAACTGATCCTTTATCTTTTTCTGAGGTGTCATAATGACTTTTTCACTAAAGTATGTGTAATCTCTAAAGGCTTTCAGGAGTGTACTTAGTGGGGGTTTCTATTTATTTAGCTCTTGAAAGTCTTTGAAGATTACACATATAAAAGAAATATTTTAAACAACTTTCACAAAAAGGATATTCTTAAATTTGGTAAGAAACTTTCAATTTCATTGTCTAGATTCCAAAACAAATTACAGATCAATATGGAACATTTTCCTTCAATTTAAAGGATATGTGATAAAATCATCTAATATTTAAATGCAATTCAGTTTAATTTTTAAATTTGGATCTGTATTTGACACTCCCTTCAATCAAGAAAATAAAATTTGCTAACTATTGGCATAGATATTATAGTTCATAGGAAATGTTTTACCCATTTCTGATAATTTCTCATTGAAAGTTGCCCAAAAATGTTTCTCCAAATTAGTCCAGCTCTATCTAAACACCAGTGAATAGAGAATACATTACTTCCAACTACAAATAATGTTTTTCTTTCATGACACTACTCATCAAAAGATTAAAATGGCTGTGTTAATTTTCTAAGAATAATTCATTGTCTTTAAAATGTAACGCTTTTGCAAGCTTTTTTGTTTGAGTATGCTTAATATTTTACAAATAATTGTCTTTTCTGTCAATTCAAACTATGAAAGGAGAAAAATAATTTCTATAGATGCAAATATTAATTTAGGTTTTGCTTTTACCGTGGTCTGACAAAACTTGGGACAGTCTGACAAAAGTCGGCACTCCATAAAATGAGGTTTTTGAAAGTTCTCAAGCAAGATTATACCACAAAATTGAACTAATAAAGTGGGCTTTATATAAAAATTCAAAAGCAAAAATGTAATTCATTATAATGTATTTTGTAATTTTTTACTTCATAAGGCACTTCATAAATTGTGCTTAAATATTTCCTTGCAATTTATGAGATGTCTTATGAAGTAAAAAATCTTTCCTGTATTGAAAGAATATATAGTTTTTGAGTATTATCTTTAATATAAATATCACTTTATTAGCAAAAATTTTCTCTATATTTGTCCTAAATGAACTTGAAAACATGCTATTTGTGAGGTGCCGACTTTTGTCAGACTGTCCCAACTTTTGGCTAACTACGCATCAATTAGCAGATCACCCTTTTTGAAAAACTGAAAATCAGCTGCTTAATGTTTCATTCTACAAATTATAATTGATTCAATCAATGTTATGACTGACGCATTAGTAAAATTGAAATTATTATTGGTGATACCCATGACTCTTTCCTGCTAATATTCTGGTATGATAATGTTTGATAACATGATTTTATCCAATTATGAATATAACTTTATTAAATGAAATATTAGAATTTGAATTGTAAATTTCAAATGCCTACAATATTGAGGAATTAAAAGATTGCTAAATATTTGTTGTTATCAGATGAAATTATCCCTCTCACAAAATATGTATTAAGTTTTAACGCCATATATGCATAATTCCAAAAGACTTTCAGGAGTAGAATCAGTGAATATTCAGTGATAACATCCCTGAAAGTCTTTGGTGGTGACACATCATTAATATGCACCATAATTATTGGACTCTCAATTGGATATTTTAAAAACATGATATCAATCAGTATCCTATAAGATGAATATAATCAAAATCGACCATTATAATCAAAAAATCCTGTAATTCTACGTACTATGTAAATTAAATGTTCCTTCCTTCCTATCATGCTCCAGAGTTTATATGTATTACCTACTACGTACTCTATTTTCTTGAACTAGGCCAAATATGCAATTTATTGATTACAGTGCCCGAAATCTAGAGATGAAAAAAATTGGGAGTCAATCTTCTCTGAATTTTCACTCATACTGTGGTGCTTAAATTTTTTCTCCAAGCTTCTTAGGGATCCAAAAGTGTTGGGTTCAATTTTCGTGCAAAAATTCCCCCAAAAAATTGAAATCTCATATTATTGCCCACATAAAACTATTAGGACTAATTTAGGAGTCACTTTTTGACTTGGTTGGCAGTTTATATGGGCAAAAATATGGGATTTCAAATTCTATTGGAATTTTTGCATATAATTTGAACCCAACCCTTTTGGATATCTAAAAAGCTTGGAAAAAATAAGCACCATAGCACTGATGAACCTCCTGAGAAAATTGACCTCCAAATTTTTCCATCTCTAGATTTTTGGCACTGTATGTGTTTGGTCAATTTCATTGTAATAGAGCGAGTAGCATCTCTTACTTCTCCCTTAAATCAATCTTTTTTCAAAAGTCATATTTAACATCAGAATTTAGTTAATATTGATATGTGACCTAATCGCTTAAATCGATCTTTTTTAAAAATTCATAATTAACATCATAATTTAGTTTATATTGTGACCTAATCGCTAAGAGTGAAACTTCACATTGCATATATTATTGGCCAGTGTAGTATCAGCAATTGATTATTTTTCTAATGTTCAATGCTAATTTTACTCAGACAAAAAACACGCAGCTTTAAATCACTGTGAAATTGAACTTAAAATCTTTCAATTCTTCAATTTTCAAATTTCCTTTGTTCATTTAAGATTTTTTTAGGAAATGCAACTTCTGTAGTTTTTATCTTTAATTAAAAAATTTAATAAAGTTTTGATTTTCTTAAACAATTCAAATTCTTATTGAGCATAGGTTACATTCTATCAATATCTAAAATGCAACAAAAGTAGAATAAGAAACAATTAAATGATTTTCTCGTACATTCATCATAAAGACTTTCGGGAGTGCAAAATATGAAAATCCATTGATTACGCTCCTGAAAGTCTTTCGAGACTGCACAAATTATATTTCAGGAACATCATCAAAAAATCAAAAAGTTTTAATTGAAACAGTCTTGATTTTTAATAATAATATTTCATAACAAAGAAGTTTTGTTTACAGATATCTGAAACTATTTCAGATCTACACTCGGGAATAAACGCTTTAGCTCAATTCTGAATGGATATTTCTGAAATAATCCAAAATACACTTCAAAACTAGCTTGACTTTCAATTTTCAAATTTTAAATTGCTTATAAATTTCTAATCATAATATTAAGAACAGAAAAATGTCATATAAATGTAATTTAGATTGGATACATAAATCACATATACATATGGTGTACTTGCCTTACAAATTCTTTGTAAATCATATTTTTTACAAAATTGGAACTTTCAGACTTTCAAAGTAAATTTTGAGCACATCACCAAGTGAAACAACGATTCATTTATAAAGAATATCATCATTCTTTCAAAGTGATTTTGATTTTTTTATTTAAAATTTTCTGAAAATTACAAGATCGAATGTTTGCATATTTCTCTGCTCTTTTGTTATGCTTAACCATCTTAGATAGGATTGAACTTATCCATGTTTCCCTCCATGCTAAAATTACACTGTAGATAACAATATGGAATATTGTCATGATAGAATTTGTATCATCTTTGTATAATTATACATAAGATTACACTGTTGTTAAAATTTGCATTGCCTTCTCAAAATGGTTGCCTTTAGAAATATTTTTCTGGTACAAGAGAAAATTCTAGATTTTTGTTAATGAATGATGAAGTTTCCATATTAAGGAAATATTCATAATTACACTACTCCGTCCACTTGAGCTTGGCTCAACCTAGAATAAATTTATCAACTGTTGAGCCAATTTCTAATGGACGGAGTAGTACATGTCTAATTCCAAAATTGTTTCTATTTTCTGAAACCGAATTATTTTCCAAGGACTAGGTATATTTTGACAACAGTGTATTTTCAAAACTAGTGATATTCTTACAGGTAGTGCAAATCAAAATTCAACTTGAATTTACAATCAAAACTGATGTTATGTTGATATTTTCATTAGGCTTTGTTTCAGATGAGAAAACGTTGCCGAAAAACATTGCCAGCGGCAATGTTTTCAAATTCCGGAAAAGTTCATGCAATCAATAAAACTACAAAAACAAATTAGGTTCAAAACAAGATGTTTCTGAAACCTTTTTGTTTCTGAATATTAGTTTCAGTTGAGAAATTTTTGAAAATGTTGCTGAGGAAAACATTGCCAGCAGCAATGTTTTAAAATTCTGTGAAAGTGCATACAGCTACAAGTTAGGAGACATTCAAAATAAAAACGCAAATTCATTTGATTTTCCCATGCCAGCCTCATATCCCATATACATTGCTTTGATTCAACTTTCCCGGACTTTGAAAACATTACCACCAGCAATGTTTTCCTTGGCAACGTTTTTTCATCTGAAACAAAGCCTTAATAAAATATTCAGAATGTAGAAAACATGGGTAACATTCCAACTTAATTTTGATAAAGACTGGATGTTAAATAATATCCACATTTCGCTGTTTTTGGTAATATATTTCGATTATTGACAACATAATCTTCATTATACCAAGTGTCTATATTCAGAATCAAATTTTGTGGAACACTTTAAAGGGAGACTGAACTTTTTACACTTTTAAACTGAAAAAATTCTAAATGGTCTAAAAATAAGAAAAATCATCAAAAAAATTTTTTGCCCCACCCTAGTGGGCACCCATGGCAACTTTTTATTTTTGGCCATGGGTGCCGTTGTTGTAAGATACCAGAGGAAGGAAGGGAATCAATGTACTGAACATTTTCTGCAAAACTGCACACTTCCTCTGGAATGATACAATAACGACACCCACAATCACACATTCTAGAAATTAAAAGTGGTGGTGGGTACTAATGGGCTGGCAAATTTTTTTTTTACTTATTTCTCATTTTTGAGACAAGTTGGGAATTTTTCAGTTTAAAAGAGAAAAAACTTCAGCCTCCCTTTAAATAATATTTAAATGAAGTCATCTACTATTATATTGTCTAAAAAGTAATAATGACTTCATTCTGCACATTAACGCTTTTGTTGTTCTTCTTCTTGTTCTTCTTCATATTCAGCCATTTATGAAATTCGGTAATGCTATCACTTATAGCACTGTCGAACGGACGGAAGGATGCAGTCAGTACGAATCCTTGGCTGCTGCCAACTCCGTTCATCTCGGCAGCAGCAAAAAATATTATGGACTGATTTGATGGATCCTTGAGATACATTTTCAAAAAGATATTCCTTGCAATTTCTTCCTTTCATCTTCCTCATGTAGTCTTTCCTTTCTCACCAAATATTCATCTAAATGCTTCCTTTTCTCATGTTGTGTCACCATACTTTTATCATTATATCTAGCATCACAAAAGTGACATTGAAATGGTCTTTCTCCTGTATGGGTCAGTTCATGCTGTTTGGTACTCACAAGCGAAATGAAACCTTTCCCACAGAATTTGCACCTGAATGGTTTCTCTTCATCCGGTGTATGCATATTTCTTATATGGAACTGAAGAGCACCTTTGCCTTTAAAATTTCTTCCACAATGGGGACAAACAACAGCTTCTTTTTTCTCATGCATATTTCTAAAATGATAACCAAAATTAGTCTTAGCTATAAGCTTCTGACATATGTTGCAACGTTCAAACTCTCCACATCTTTTCTCATGCCATGAAAGTCTGTTACCATTTTTGGCAAAACTTTTGCCACACTTAGAGCAGCTGACCTTTTCTCCATGAACTATTGCAACATGGCTCTCTAATTGACTTTCAATTTGATATGTATATTTGCAACCTTCATGTGGACAATTCTTGGTTTCAATGTTCTCATGAATTGCTCGTATATGTTTCGTCAAGTCTTTAGTACTATCACATTGAGCACTGCATTTTGGACAAATGAAGTGAATTTTCTTTTTATGTTCTTCTATCAAATTTGAAGATGTGATCAATTTAATTCCAATGTCTGCATTGCAAATATCACAATATTCTCTCTGATTATCATCAATACCATTCAAATGGAATATTCTTGTATCATATATTTCTTTATCTAACCTGTAATAGTTGTATGGACAGGACAGAAATGCTGTAACAAGATTTTCTTTACCAATCCAATCTATGAGTAACCAGAACACTGAAATGAACCTATTTTGAATCGATTCTACATCTGTACTCTCTTGCATATCAGCATCAATTCTTGGAAGCACTTCATTATAAATCATTGTACATCTTCTCTTTGGTTTGAAAACTGTGCCCACAGAACAAGAGCCATTAATAACAAAATTGTGTGCACTAATATTATTAACCTGTTCATCTTGTCCGCGCATTTCCCAATTATATTGCTCCAGATATAAATCCAAATCAGAATTTAAATTCAAAAGGTAGTCTTCATAACAATTTGTGACTTCCTTTGGTTCTTCAACCTTCACTAGATTCTTAGACATACATTTTGCAGCCCTATGCAGCACATAATACTTGGCACTCAGTTTTTGTCGAGCTGTTATACAAGAAGTTAGTGGCCATTCAAATTTTGTAACAGGCTTAATTTCAATACCATACCGTCTTACTGCACAAAATAGTTCAAAATTATCAATAAGCGTTGCTGCACATATAAAGTGAAAGGCACTGTGGATTTTCTTTGGATCTGTCTCTCCTCTTTTCAGTAATATTCTACACTTATCAGGATGTTCCGGAGACAATGCAATGATGAAATCACCTTTATAATCTTCATTAGGCTTCTCAATATCGATGAAATCTGGATTAAACTTTTTCTTTGCTTTACTAGATTTTAAAACAGGTTTTGAGCACTTTGCTTTTGTTGATGTTGACTTTGCAACATTACGGGTGCTTTTCGGTTTTTTGTTGGATTGTTTTCTTGGTTTTATTGACTTTTTAGGTTTAAAGTCTGGGTCAGCTTCTGAATTCATGTGACTTTCAATAAAATCATTTGGATCAATTTCCATCTGGTCATTATTGAGATCACTTTTTTCTTCTTTTATGTAGATTTGATCTGCATCAATATTAGCTTCAAGGCTGTTATTTTCATCATGTTCTAATTTTGGTTGTTCACCAATTTCAAACATTGAGCCATTTTGCAATTGCGAATGATTTTCAAATGCACTTGTGAGAAATGAGTTGACACTTTCTTTTGTTTCATCGGGCATCATTATTTCCAAATCAATTTGGTCCTTTTCCACAGTCAACAAACTAAACCAGAAGTCATTCAGATTTGACAGAATAAATGAATTTGATTTAATTACACCATTTGAGCAATGCAATAGGATATCACAGAAGAGGTTCTCATTGTGCAACAACACAATTTCATTCCATAGATTCAGTTGACTTGTCAGTGCCACTGAACCATGTCCTTCCATTTTCATTTTGCAAGATGACCAAAGTCTGAAAAAAATTGTGAATTCAAAATTAAATCAACATTACTTCCTTTAAATATGAGGGCGATTCTCTCTATCAAATAAAATGGTCAACAATGTTTGTTGTTGGAAACATTCTTTACCATTTTATCTACAGTTCCCTCAATGAGTATCCGTACCCGGTCATTCTTGCATTTTAACCTAATGTAGGTAAAGGACTCTCCTGGACGCAATTTTTGGAGTTGAAAAATGTTATGCATATCACAGAAAACTAGAGATTCTCAGCTTTCTAATAACACC
>JAOWAT010047901.1:0-11538 GCA_028571025.1 Longipedia americana | reverse complement strand
AGTTTTTCCCGAAAAAATTGAGTTTTTGACCGATTTTGGGCCTGAGTTTCTCAAAAATTTTGCGAAAAAAAAGCCTGCTCTTCTCCTTTTTCTTATCCATCATGAAGAGATGCATTTACTTTAGTCAAAAGTTGCTCCAATAAAGAGAAAATTATAAAATTGCTTAATCAAAGGTATGAAAAAAAAAATTAAATATTTCAAAAGAGCACTGACTGAATTTCGATAAAAATTGATATTTTGAAAATTAAAGGTTCATACATTTCGTTCATACAACTTTTATTTGAAAACGTTTTCAGATCATAAAGCATACATTTTTGCAATGAAATCGTTTTCAGCATCATTTTCATTCACTAAATTCACTATGCAAACATTTCAATGAAATATATTCCATTCTTGAAGGAAGCAATTAGACATTATTATTCAATTCAATGTTCAGGCATTTACAGGTTAGTGCTTATAGTTATAAAGTAAAAATCTAAAGATATTTCCATATTTCAATATACTTTAAGACTTTTTGAATTGGCATATTTTAATTAACATCCATGTTTGGGTTCAATTGTATACTTTATATCTTTTAAGACCCTTAAACCAGAAAATTAAACAAAGCAAAATTTTTGTCTTTCCAAAATTAATAATGTATTGACCTTTTCCATTCCCTCTGCCATACTAAATCTTACTGCTCATAATGATGAGTGTCCATTCTCTTCTCTGTCTGTCCTATCTCACTCTCCTTGATGTCCCTCTCAATCTCCATTCAATCCATTTCTCTCAGACCTTCTTCCTTCTCATTCCAATTCATTCGTCTTCCTCTCTCAAAGACCCAATCAAATAAAATGCCAATCCTTTCCTATATTCCTATTTTACAATACAAAAGACCAGAGATAAAGAAATGGGACCTGTGTATCTTTTTTTAAATTGGAGCATTTTGGGAGGTTAATCATCAAATTTGAGGCCTCTTTTAAATAATGTTTTGAAAGAACAATTTTTTGATGGAAGAAGAAAGAAAATATACAAGTAATGGATCATTAGCTCTTATTTTTGATAAGTTTTCTATATTTGTGTCTAGCAGTTTTGAATAACACCCAAAGTTGATTAGTTTTGATTGGGTTATCAACAATGGATTGATTTTTGAAAAAGCTGTGACCCAGAAGTTGTACTTCAGGTTAGTTTTGTATTTCAAGATGTTTCAATTAAACAGTATTTTTCACAATAATCCCTTAACTTAAAAGTTAACAATTGCTTAGTCTCATCATCAAGGGTTTGACTTGGAACCAATTATTTGAATATAAGTTTAACTTGAACTTAATCTCCTTTATTTCTCTCGTTTATTCCAGGTTATTTCCAACCAGCTGGTCCATTGATTCGTCCTGGTTCCCCCAACAGTGCAGCACCAACAGGTGGCAGTGGCACATCAGCTCACCATTCTTCAGCTCCCCCAACAGCCACAGTCCAGCCTACGGTTGTCTCCACTTCATCCTCAGCAGCGGCATCTGGAGGAGCCTCAACAAAACACAATTCCGCACCACAATCGCATTCAGAGGAGCAATTCTCACAAAGTCAAAAAGAAGTCCCGATTCCAGGAACATCGCCCGTCAAACCAACTCCACAACAAACTGCTGTTCCACCGCCCCCAACAACTCTTGGAGCACATCCTGGATATCCCGGATATCCTTACACAACATACTCAGCATATCCTCCACCTCCCCCAGCACACGCAGCTGTTCCAGCACCCGCAACCACATACTACCCACCCCCACCCCAACACCAACCACCCCAACCTTTCCCACCAACCGCAACATATGCCTACCCAGACTACCGCCAATACCCCGGCTACTACCCGCCTCCGCCTCCACACGCCGCTCCCCATCCCGCCACATACTCCCCAAGCGGGTACTATGTGGCAGGCACAGCTCCCCCATCCACTAGCAGCAATGCCACAGCCGTTGCTCTCCCTGGAGCTCCACTCCACCCTGGACCACCTCCACCCCACGGCCCACCGGCATTCTTCTACAACGGTTACACTACTACGGCTGCATATCCTGGTTATCCACCGGGTAGGATAATTGCACCCATTTTAGCATTAGGTGTGTTATCTTTTGTTTGTCTATTTGCTTTGCGTCGTTTGTTATTACAATCACTAAATTTTGTTTTCTTCACCAAAACATGTGGGAGAATTGGTTCATTCCAAGATACTTCTTCTGTCTCAAATCATATTGGCTGAATCAGCTGATATTAGCAATTAATCAAGACTTAATTGAGACAGAGGGAGAAAGCATTAATAACTGACATCTAAATATACAGTGCATGAAAGATTAAATTATTTTTTTTGCATATAATGATGAAAATGTCCTAAATGTTGATTTCAATCAAGAAAATAAGGAACACGTTTTAAATTAACGTGTACAATGTAAATTGGGGAATTCAGAAATAGGTTTCTTACTCAGATACAAGGAAACCCCTATCTTTTTTTGAAACAAACTTATCTTTTGTAAATAATAAGTAATCTTGGAATGGACACCGAACATTGACATAATCTCGATGAAATTGTAAGTTGCATGAAACATGTTACAACTTTTCTATGATATTGCAATGTATCCTTAACCCTTTCGGCCCGATAGTAGAAAATTTTCTACATGGACATTTTGCCTAGAAAGGAATGAAAATAATGACCTTCAAAACCACTTTTGGCTTTGATTATGCCAAAAGTTTTGGCTAAAAATGTCATTTTGGTTTGTTTTGCATTTTTTCAATTATTTCTGCAACCAATAAAGTGCTTACCATTACCATCCAATTACATCTTGCATAAAATATGATCAATTTAAGATCACAACCTCCATGTAGAAAAATTTCTACAATCGGTCACAAATGACATAAAATCTGAAACTTGCTAGGGCCGAATGGGTTAATCAGTTTATATTACTGCCTGTATGTTTGCTTTACCAAAAAACAAGAATGCTCAGATTCACCCAATACCTCACTTCATACAATTTACATTTAATTTTGTCCCTTTTTTGTTTATGTGTTTTAAAAAGATGTCACAATCATGATAATCAAGTGTATCTAGCTTTTCTTGATAAAAATACCTGGTTTTGCTTGTTAACCTATAAATTATCATTACTGATTTATACACCCAACCTATGTGGCACAAATGAAAAAAAAGTTATTAACACTCTTCAATTTCTTTTCATATTTTTGAATGTCATTCATGGTTCTAAGTGGCTTATTGATGCTTTAGCAAACTTTCACTGTTCTTACAAATTCAAAAAGCATTTCATCAAAGAGCTACTGCTTTGCAATAAATTTATCTATTATTTCATTAACCCTTATCATCATGCAATTGTTTATCTAACCTTATTAGCGCGTATGGATCAGGGTTAACCCTTTTGCATCTGTGTCTATTGCAAAATCTTACACAACAGGTGAAATAAGTACATGTTTCTGAATTATATGGCATTTTGTATAGAATACATTGCAGGGGTTTCACCTTTCCAATGATATTTCTTAATACCAAAAGTGTCATAACTAGGTGAAGCCCCTGTATTGCATTTTTTGTTGTCTGTCTCCTAACTACATAATTGTTTGATAAATACAAATTATTCTCTACATTCAAATTCTCCATTTCATTTCTTTCCAGCTCCCCCTCCGCCAGGAATGCCCTCCCATCAAACATCCGTTTACTCCTATTCGGTCCAGCAAGGGGATCCGGGAGGGCACCCCATCCCCACAAGCAGCAGCGCATCCCAAGCTTCAAAAAACGTCCAAGCTGGGTCCCAAGCGGTTGGTAAGGGGCCGGGCAGCACTGATGGACCAACCATAGCAACAACAACAACAACAACTATACAAAGATCTTCAACAGCCACAACAACAATTACAACAACTGCAACAATATCATCAGCGACTGCAACAACAAAGTCATACAAAAGCAGTTCAAAATCCGCTTCCAGCAAATCATCCACAGCGACTAATCTCAATATTCCGAGACCGGTCACTTCGAGTACAGTGTCAGTCGCGACTCCGATCTTGTCCACTACTTCGGGAGAAACGGCGGAATCGTCATTGAAGACGACATCATATAATCGTCCTGTATTGCCCACTAAGCCGGTTGTGAGTGCAACACCGAGCGGTGGTAAAATACTTACGGCCGCAGAACAAGCGGAGCAAGCAAGACAAGCTGAGCAAGCTGAGAAAGCCAGGCAACTACATATCAATTCAACACTGTTAACGCAAAAGCCAGACCCATCAATGATACCAGTGGCTCAAATGGCATCACAGCAAGCAGCAGGCGGTAATGTTCCAGTTGTAGATTTAACATCAGCTCCAGTAGTGGATCTAACTGGAGCGCCAGTTGTAGATCTGACAGAAGATCCAGTTGTTGCAAAACAAACATCTGTAACACAACAACAACAACAACAACAACAAATGCCACCTACTTCCACTGTGTTGACCTCTCAGAATGTGGCCGCAATCCTTCCAATGGTACCTGTAACAGTTACAGCTGCTGGAGCTCATGCAGCATCCGTAAGCGTTGTAACTCCTTCAAGTCAACAACAACAACAACAGCAACAACAACAACAACAACAACAACAACAACAACAACAACAACAACAACAACAACAACAACAACAACAACAACAACAAAAGACTGCTGCTGCCGCACCATCAAAGTCATCTCTTCGCGATTATAGAAGACCCAAAAATCGGCCAAATACTGAGGCCGCACCCCTATCATTAGTCAAAGAGAAAGTGGATCAGCCTGTGTCTGCTTCTAGTACAATAGCAACTAGCACTCCAAATATTCCAAAATTAGCCAACAGTCTCCCCCATGATGTGAGCTTGACCCCAATTACATCCAAACAAAATACAAACCGCAAAAATGACCCTCTTTTGCGAGTCCCACGTGTTTCGGTGTTCCCAATTCACACAGGAGCGCCGGCGTCTTCTGCAGGTGTAAGCAACCTTCAACCTGTGCATAATTCCGGGAAAACGCAAACAGTGCAATTACAAATTCCGAAGCCTGCTGTTCAGAAAGCAACTCAACAAAAGGCTTCTGCGTTAGCAATGAGTCAACCTCAAATGACAAGTGCAATGCCAATTGCAACACATTTATTGCCGCAAACTGTGACTAAGCCTATGAGTACTATCGTTCAGCCAACATTGAGAAAAGGTGGTGCTGTCATTAGTGAAACAATTCCTGCAAAGAAAATGAAAAGGGACACTTCCACGTCAAAATCGCATTATCCTTTACCGAAAGGATTGACAATAACTGAAATTGATCCAAAGCAGAAAGGCATGATGACTAAGTCAAGCAGTGACTCAACGTTAATTGCACCCAAACTGTCTGTGTCTGTGAAAGGAGGACAAAGTGCACAACAGAAAACTGCTCTGAAACAACAACCCACCCTTCCACAAACACCGGTGGCAGTGACTAATGGTTACAGCATGCAATCGCTGCCTGTTTTACACATTCCAGAAGTGAAGAGAAGTTTCAAAGAACTGAAGAGCAAAGGAGCTCACAATTTGCCCAATATATCTAACTTGGTAACTCCTATCAACACTGCTTCAAAGGCTAGTCCAACATCGGTAGCGCCTGTTATCAGACCCAATCTGTGTGTCTCTGTGGCTCCTACTGCAGCAGCCGCTAATGTAAGCCGGTCAGCACCAGTGACAGTTGTCAGCGGCGCTGGAGGTCATCCCGGTCTGCCCAATGGCTTATTCAAGACAATTGATTCATTGCAGCAACAAAAACAAGCATATCCTGTTGCAGCAGTGAGCAAAGGTGGCACAAAAATCATGGCAAAGGACTTGAAATCTCAACTGGCTTTATCTAAAATAGGTCTACTAGGTCTAGATGGGTCTATGGACCCCACTTCAACCGTCTCCTCTATAGAATCCAATGGCAATCGTCTTTCAATGCTCCCCACCCAACCGGCAGAAGTCCCAATCATCCCTCCAAAAATCACCGTATCAATGGCAGTATCAGCAGCTAGCGCTATTGCACCACCCGGGATCCTTAAACCTGTAACAGCTGCACCAACAATGGCCCAACAACAACAGAGCTACAAATCCCCCAAGTCCCGGTCCACATCGCAACAGAACAACAATAGCAGTCGTCAAAAAGGCACAATCATGAGTCCCATGAACAACAAGGCCAATCAGCACCAAAAATCTTCCCGCTACGCTCCTTCTAGCAACATCAACCATAGTCCATCCTCTTCAAGGTCTTCAAGTCGAAACAGTAGTCTTTCTCCGCGCGAAAGGATGTCCCTGATATCAAAACCCAATCTTAGTATCAACACCGCTAGTCCAGCCCCTCCTACTATGACGTCGTCCGGCAACAATAAAAATTCGGGAAACGGTAGCAAGTCCAATTCTATTCAGAGTTCCCCCGTTGGAAAGGGGGGTGGCCATCATGCCAAAGGAAGACCCCTGCCCTCGCCCACCTCACCTGGTCCATTGATTCCGTGGTGCAAAAGGAATAAAGGACCGCCAAAGCAAACGACTGGATGGAGTTGGACTGGAGAAGGATCCCCGCAAAAAGTCTACCTCAATGTAAGTCTATTGACATCAATGGCCTAGTTACACGAGATATAAAACTTGTATGTACAAGTTTTTTCTTGTCCAAGTTTTTTCTTGTACAAGATTATTTCTTGTCCAAGTTTATTTTCTTGCCCAAGTTTTTTTGTTGCACAAGATAAAAATTGCAAAATTGGGAAAATACGCATTTAGTAATTTTCATTTAAAAACTTGTAAAAGATTTTTTATCTTGTACAAAATAAAATCCTGCAAAAACAATTATTTTTTTTAGTCTATGGCTTCTTTTCTTGTCAGATACAATAATAAATCTGACAAAAAAAGTTTACTTTTTTTGTCAGATCCTGAAAAACTGACAAGAAAACAAACTTTTTTTGTCAGATTTATTAAAATATCTGACAAAAAAAGTAACTTTTTTTGTCAGATTTTACTTTTTTTGTCAGGTTTACTTTTTTTGTCAGATTTGAGAATTTTGAAACCTGAAATTTGGCACGTAGGAGAAGCCAAAGACTAAAAAAATCACGTATACGTCCACAAATAAGCTTCCCTTTTTTGTCTCGAACAATTTTTCGTCTCGCTCGTACCTCGCTCGCCGAAAAATACGTTCTTGACAAAAAAGGTGAATCTTATTTGCGGACATATAAATAATTATTTATACATCTTACAGACCATTTTTTTGTTTAGTTTGAGAGAGAAATTAGAAAAAAAGTAGTGCCTGCAGGCATTTGTAGATTGGTTTTTGTAAATGAGATTCGAATTTCAAACATGTTATGAAGTACCATTCTTGGAAAGCTTATTAGCAATTCTGATTTATCAAGATTTTATTGTTTATTTATTGTACAGTCATATAAAGATACAGTAAAAGTGTAAACAACAGAATTCATGTATATATCTTGCCTGCATTTTTATATGGAGAATAATATGGGAAAAAGTAAATGCTCACTATTGACCTAAATTCAGTTTCGGGGGTTCAAAAATGATATGATAAGGTTCCATGCTAATTTTCACACCTTTTTTACAGCGACCACCTTCTACGAAGGGTCGCTGTCAAGGGGTCACTTTTGTTTTGTTTTGTTTTCTTTTCTTTTCTGCTTGAACAACTTTGAGCTCAGTCAATGATTAAGATCTCTAGGATAACTGGAAGATGAGGATAAGACTGTGATGAAGACAATGATGACAATGTAGAACCCTCATCATCCAGATCTAGGAGATGATGGCCACAGCGATGCTTTGGCCAACGTCTTCATTGTAGTCCGGATCCAGGAGATGATGCTTCAAAAGTAGTCTAAGTGACACAAAGTCTCTCCTAGACCTGCTTCAAATTCTTAAAACCAGGTAATAAAAAATCTATTTGGATTAATGCGAGTCTATTCGGATTAATACGAATCTATTTGTATTAATACGAATGTATTCATATTAAGAAGGAGAATTGAACTTTGGTACAATTGAAGGACTTTAAAAATTCAAAGATTTGAAAAAATCTAAAGTCTCAATGAATCAAAGGTCGCTTTGGTGCACGGTTTCCATGCTTGTTTTAGTAAAAAGTGCCAAAAAGCCTTCCCTCCCTTCCTAGGATCAGTTAAGAACAAAGTAAGTAAATTTGGGATTGAACATTTCATAAATTTAGCTTAGGCAACAGTCACCAAACGTACCGGTGACAGGTCATTAATGGCATTTCTCAAAGAATCTCAGCCTAAGTAAATTCTGCTCTGCCCGAAATGATAGAAAGAACTATTGGGCTTTAATTATAAATTGCAATTTAAAAATCATGGAAAAATGTGAGTCATTAGCCGAGTTCGTCAACTACAAAAAACTGGATAAAACTAGATAAAACGAATTTTTCATTTTATATAGTTTGATATTAATCTCGTTTCATGTAGTTTATTTTTGGATCAAAATTAAATGATATCAAACTACATTATATTATCGTTTAATCTTGATTAATCTTCATCTGAAAATAAACTATATGAAACGAAATATGTGTTAAACTATATAAAACGAAAAATTCGTTTTATCTAGTTTTATTTCGTCGTGAACTGAGCTATTATAAAAATTATTTTCTTGCTATGCTGACTTTTTATTAAGCAACAATTGCTAAAAAATCTTCCTTCCCTTCCCTTCCCAGGATTTTATTATTATCCCTACTGTAGGTACTTCCATTTGCACCATACAGAGTTGCAGAGAATATATTCATGAGGGAGTAATGAAAGCAGCAAAAATGAACCATCGCAGGCTTTTTCTTTGACAAAAAGTTTCAAAACTGAGCGTCAAAATTTTTCGCGAAACTGAGGAAAAATCGCAAACCCAGGAAATACGAATTATCTCGAATTTTGAGGAAAATTTTAAGTTCTTAAAATGAGTCAAAATAGGCCGTACTATGCTATTTACGCGATATTACAAACAAAATTTCCAGATTTAGCTTCAATTCTATCATTTTTAGCCAAATTTTGGGTCAATTTTTTGGCAAAACCTTTGAAAAATTTTCAAAACCCGACATAATTTTACTAAGAATAGAGCAAATTTTGTGCAAAACTGAGACATTTTTTGCAAAACTGAGAAAATGTTTTCAAAACTGAGATTTGAAAATCCTAAAACCAGGATTTACAAAATTTGTAGGTGTTTAAAGGGTCTACAACATGTAAAAAAAAAGCCTGTCAGTCAGTGCACGGTTTTGTGCTTGCTTGTTATTCTTAATAACTTTGTGGTATTTTGCTCTTATTGAAAAGCAGTTGAGGCAAAGTTTTTGGGACAACAATGTTGCAAAATTAAACAACAATAACAGAACATTTTATTCATTAAAATGCGCAGGATTCTGAGCTTCCAGTCCTTGTTTATTACACTTACAGATAAGTACAAGAAGATGCACACATTGATACTGACATTGAGTGGGAATAAAGTAGACGGTGATTCTCTGTATCATATATTGCCAACAAATTTTGCTGGCGGAAATAAAGGATGGTTGGTATTTTCAATCTATTGTCAGATACTTCTGAATATTACTAAATATACAATTTTTGGTCATTCGATAGAAAATGAATGAAATTTTCAGAAAATGAAATCACTTTCTTTCAAAACTTCAACATAAATGTGCAATAATGGATGAAAGTCAAAATTTCACTTTTTCAGGGAAAAATCTTCAGGACTCAGGTGCAAGTATCTAAATAGATGCTTCGGGACTGAAAGGGTTAAGTCTGAAATTAAAGGGAAACTTAATTGATAGAGAGAATCGCCCTCTAGTATCTCGTATATTGGAAGTGAAAAAGTCAGAAATAATCAGAATTCCGTCACTTGATGAAGAATTTGAGGCCTCTCGGTTGGTTTCCTGATTCAAAACAATGTTTTGAATTTTCCCAAAGCATCTTTACCTTGGGTTAATGAAACACTAATTTTCAAGTTTTCCTTTTTACCCTTATTTGCGTTTTAAATACCAGAATTGCCGTGATTGATACTGTTAAATTCCAAAGATTGGTTGGGGTTCCCCGTAATAATAGTCTTGAGTGAAAATGTTCACAACTTTTAAGTATGAAAACATGGTTTTGCAATTTTTTTGCAAAACTAAGAAAAAATCTCAAAACTGAAAAGTACGAAATTTTTAGGCACTGTAAACTTGTCTTTTTGCCCTAAAATTGAACAAAAATGGGCATTTTTGGGGACAATTTTCATAAAAATGCACAAAATGAGTTGATTTCAAACCTAAATTTGAGAAAAAGAAAACTGAGAAAAATTTCCAAAAATTATTTTACCAAAACTGAGCTCAAAAAGTGCAAAAACTGCAAAATACAAAATTTCGGGGCATTTAATGAGTCTAGAAACGTGTCAAAAATAAGCATGCATAATTCATGAACGATCTGATCTTTCTGGTGCTTTAATAAATCGACTACTAAAAAATATAAAACATTCTTTTGAATCGATACATAGCACCAACTTGGATATAACTGCTGATATTGTAACTTGAGAAATCATTTTGCCTATTAAACTCATTTCAGAGAAGATTTGCAAAAAATCGTTTTTTCGAAAGTTGGTGGTATTCGAAAGCTGGGTGACCATAGTTAATAAAAACATGAAAACTTTTGAATTTTTACTGCTATAAATTTTTAGTGCTACCTCTGTCAAGTTGTTAAAAATGACGTTCACAGAAGTAAAAGTTGGGGGCTTCCGGAATTTTAAAAATTCATCAAAATTTCTTTCTAAATGCTTTAAAATTTGTATTTTGGTAAATATTTTTAGCTCTAATAGCAATCCATGACCATATTGTAGGAAATTTTGAAAAAAAGCAATAAAATATAAAAAATATGATAATTGGCCTATTTTTATGATTTTTGATGATTTTTCCACCTTTTTGCAATTTTTCAAAATTTTACTTCAATAAGGTCATGGATCGCTACTGGAGCTAAAAATATTTACCAAAGACACATTTTAATCATTTTTGGACGTCATTTTCAGTAATTTTTGACCTTCCAGCAACCCCCAACTTTTACGTCAATGGGGACAATTTTTGACAACTTAACAGAGGTAGTACTCAAAATTCATTGTTGTAAAATTTCCAAAATGTTCATGTTTTCATAAGATATAGCCACTCTAGTTTCGAATACCAGCAAAATTAGAAAAAAAAAATTGCAAACAGGCCATTATCTACTTCAGAAGATATCAAAGTACATTGCATCCTCGATATCTGTAGCATATTACTATATCTAATGCAGAATTGCAAGACTTTCCAACTCATGCCATTTTAAGAATACAAAAGTTTTGGATGCATATCAAAATTGAATTTTAATGGACTTCAATTCCTAGGCCTATTTATGACCAAGAATGAATACGTCCTGAAATAGTTAAAGAAACTTAGAGCAGGGGGAGGGGGCCCGGACGGAAACACGTACTAAGAACTAAAAAAGTTGATCCAATATCCAAAACCGTACTAAGAACTAAAATCAAAAAATCCAAAACTGGAATAAGAACTAAAATGTTGTTTTTAATGGCTCATATATTCCATCTCAATCAAGTGAGGAA
>JAOWAT010047790.1:0-11541 GCA_028571025.1 Longipedia americana | reverse complement strand
AAAATCAGTACTACAATGAACACTACAATGAATTTAAAAGTTGAATTTCTGCCAAAACCGAATTTTCCCAGATAAAATATATATCATTTAAATATGTATGGGTATGTAGAAAAAAATGGCCAAACCAGATTTTTGGGGTACTTTTTTGATGATCTTTCTGCGTAAAAAAACCTATAGTGGTAACCCTTGCTGCGCAGGGTAAAAATGCTATCAGAAATTCCCTCCCAAGTGCAATCTTCAAAGCTTTGAGTAAACTTTTTTGAGTAATGCAGTGGAAAAGTTAATATTTGAAGATTTTTTCAAAATTGTGATTCATGTGGTCTCAAAATTGTCAATTTTCCAGGCTCTTTTTTGACAAATTTTTAGACTCTCAAAATGCCTCGTTTCATAGACAGTTTATGTGGCATGATCCTTTCACTCTTTCACTCAAATGATCAAAGGCTGGAGTCGGTGCATGGTTTTGTGCTTGTTTTATGAAAGTGTAATATCCAATTTCTGTCTCATGAACCTAATACGTTGTTTCCAACATCTGATTCAAGAATCTGATGCTTTAAAACATGCAATAAACAATGAATATGAATAACGTTTTCATCCAGTATATATAGACAAGCGCCATTTATGATTCATGAAGCAAAGTTTGCTTCATAAATGGCGCTTGTCTTTAAGAACTGTACTGACAGGCAACTGGTGTGTTCTTTATTTGATTAAAGGATATGGATTTTTTTCTTCTTTCCTGAAGTAAGTTAATAAGACTCCTAATTATTTTCATGAGATTGAACTTCAACAAAAAACTGGGCTCACTGAAAATGTTCTCCATCTGACTGGTAAATTGACTAATTTTGTCTTGATGCAGTAGTGAAAAATAAAAATTAGTTTGTATTTGAGGTGCCCAACGGACTTTGGGAATTATTCCAAATTTTGCATTTTAAAAGCCTACAATTTTCAATATTTCAACTTTAAGTTTCACGTGAAAAAATAATAATTCAATTATGTCTATTCCCCTATGCGCAAATTGACGTTCAGTAGATAATTTTCAATAAATTTACTACATAACAGAAAATGTAATTACCAAAAGTCCGCTGGGACATCTCATTTCAAAAAGATCTGAGCTTCAGTAGCACAAGTATATTAGAATTCTTCGATTTCAAATTTAACCTGATCCATTTCAGAATCAATAACTGAGTCCACATTACTTTCATGTAATTCAACTTTGACAGATGAAATTGTACTTTCACAATTGTCTATTTTATCATGATAATCTATAGTATCATTTCCTCCAGAATTTGTATCACCTAAAATTTCTTCACAAAATTTTAAGTCTTCTTGACCCAGGAATTTATTCTGTGGTTCATCCTTTTGCTTTTTCTTTTTCTTCACATTTACATTATTGTCATTTTCACTTTTAAAAACCTTTTTAACTTTTGGTTTATGGAAAATGTTCTCCATCTGGCCGGTTAATTCATTAATTTTATCTTGACACTGTAATGAAAAATAAAAGGGGGTTCTTCTCATTCTAATTATTCTTAGGCCATAAGCATTCATGCTCAATTGATCTCTACCAAATACTTTTGCAAAATACCTTGGCGGAGATTTTTTAAAGTTTTTATGAACAACTAGAAAATGCATTGTCTTTGAAAACCATTCATTTGCTTTTAGGCCACAAACATTAATTCCTGGATACTTCAAAATTTCATGCCTATCATAACTATCCATAACAATTTTTGGAAGCTTTTCAAAATATTTCAGGGCTGCTTCAACATCTTTGTCAGATCTTTTCCTTGCCAGTCTACTGAATCTATTGCTCCAAGCTTCTTTGGATCCACCAAAAAGTATGGCAAATGTTTCAGAATTTTGGTATTCTTCTGGAAAATTTGGACTTGATAATAGAAAATTGGTACATGCAAGATAGAAACTATTTTTGGTGGTTCCACAGACAGATTTTCCAGGGTATTCAATTTTTACATTTTTCACATGATTATTTGTAACAAGGTCAAGTAGGTATGTTTGATAAGTGGGACACAATACAATATCTCCTTCTTTCTTCTTTTTCTTTTTCTTAATATTCCCTTTAGATTCTCTTGTCAGAGCTTCCTCAGATTCCCTTTTCACAGACTTCTTTGATGGTGGTTTATTGATAGTCTGCCTTTGGCGTTTCACTTCAATATTATTTTTACACTGAATTGAAAACTGGGTTCTTCTGAGTCTTTTTAATCGGAGTCCTATTGCATTTAGGCTCAATTGATCTGTGCCAAATATTTTTCCAAAAAACTTTGGTTTTAAATCTTTGAAGTCTTTATGAACTGCTAGAAAATGCATCGTCTTTCGAAACCATTCATCTTTCTTCATGCCACAAGAACTATGTCCAGGAAACGTCAAGATTTCCTTCTTTTGATACACATTCTTCACAATTTCTGGTAGACTTTCAAAATATTTCAGACAAGTTTCTATATTATATTCAGATATTGTATTATTTCTAGAAAATCTATTCCGCCAACCATTTAAGGACCCACCAAATATCATGGAAAAAATTTTTGGATCTTGGTACTCTTCAGGAAAGTCTGGATGTGACAACAAAAATGTGGTACAGTCTTTGAAAAAAGCATTTTTAGTTGTGCCACAAACATATTCCCCAGGGTATTTAATTTTGACCTTTTTCATTTGATTCTTAGTGATGTGTTCAAGGAGGTATTTTTGGTATGAGGGATACAACATGGCATCTGCAACAGAAAAAAAATCTTATCATCATTATTTGTAATAACCTTTTCAAAATGAAGGAATCAGAGGAATTAACTGCATTCAAACATTTGCTGAAATGAGATTTTTTCATCAAAAGTGTTGAAGTCCAATATAGGCATAATGGTACAGAAACATTTGTGAAACCTCTACAGACTTTCAGGAGTGTAATCTATGGATTTCCACTGTTTAATCTCCTGAAAGTATTGGATATTATACATTTCTTCTAACACAATAAATTATATTAGGAGAGTCAGGTCAGGGAATTATCAATTTATAACAAAAAAGTCAAAAATTGAGCAAGTGTCCATTCATTTCTGAAATCTTCTGCATTATTTTTGATTCAGGAAGTTTCCAAAAAGCACAGCAGTAAAGAAACAAAATCAAATTTTTTCTCATTCTAAAAAGTAACATAAATAATTAACATACAATTTTCTCAATTTGAAAAAAAAATACAGACAGAAAAGCTGCTAGAGGGCCTCAAATGTTGTATTTCTACATCATTGTATGCCCCAAAAGACAATGCTAGTAGAGTCTGGACTTATTTATGTGGACACACTTTTAAATTGTGTAATTTACAAAATATTTTAAAATCAGTGAAGAAAAAATTCCAAAAATTGTGCGCAGATCAGTTTGAGCCCTAAAACTTTACTTCATAAACTGTAAAATTTGGTAATATTTGATGATTTTGGTGGTCCATTGAAATAAATTCAAGTGCTCTGTGTGCAACACAAACATTTTCAAAACTATTTGAACAAGCAATTACATTTGGGTCAAAATACATCATTTTAGACCCTTGCTCCCAAAATTTGATACAAAATTAAACTTAGTCCAAATAGCGTTATGTCTACAAATCAAATATTGATTTTTCAACTGGAATCATTTTTGAGGAATTATTGGCTCATACATTGAAATGGATTATGCTACATCTTCAAAACAATTGAGTTCAGAAAATATAAAGTTTAATAATACAATAGGACTTTAAAATATTCTGAAATCTCTTTTAGAAGAGAAAATTTATTGTCTTGATTTTATGAACTTCAGGGCTTTCAAAATATCATTTTTTGACACTAGTATGTTTTTTGTGGCAATAGGACACAAGGTAACATCTTTTCCATCTGCAGTCCGTCTTCCAGCAAGAATCATGTCAAACACTGGCTCATCATCATCAATATCACCATCAACATCAATTTCATTATGAATGAGAGGATCTTTCCATTCAAATTCACTATCATCAGATAAATCAAATTCATTTGACTTATCTTTCAACTCATTAATGTCTGTTTTTGTTTCAGTCTCACAGATGACTTGAGACATTGAAACTAAATCATATTTTTCTGGGACCTTTTTGCAATGTTTTACATGGTTATTACGTTCTTTTTTGTTCTTTTTCTCCAAAAAAGTTAATGGGGTTCTTCTGAGTCTATATAATCTGAGTGATATTGCATTTAGACTCAATTGATCTCTGCCAAATATTCTTCCAAAAAACTTTGGTTTCAAATCTTTGAAGTCTTTGTGAACAGCTAGGAAATGCATTGTCTTTTGAAACCACTCATTTTCCTTCATGCCACAAGTTTCATGTCCTGGATACTTCAAAATTTCCTTCTTTTGATACATGTCTTTTACAATGTCTGGGAGGCTTTTAAAATATTTGAGACAAATTTCCATGTTAGATTTAGATAATGCATTATTTCTAGAAAATCTATTTTTCCAGCCAGACAGACATCCACCAAATATCATTGAAAAAATTTTGGGGTCTTGGTATTCTTCAGGAAAGTTAGGATGTGACAAGAGAAATATGGTACAGTCTTTTAGAAAATTGGTTTTAGTTGTGCCACAAATGTGCTCTCCAGGGTATTCAATTTTGACATTTTCTATTTGATTTTTGGTAATGCATTCAAGGAGATGTGTTTGGTATGATGGATACAACATGGTACCTGTAAAGATAATTCTTTTTATCAACTTCATTTGAAATATTCTTGTATCTTACATTGCTCAAATGAAATACTTTCCACAAAAATGATGGGACTCTTTAAAAAAAGTTACTTTTACTACCAGTTTTTACTCATGTAGCAAACAATTCATTTATCTATGACATTAAGAGCTTTCAAAACATCATTTTTTGACACTAATATGTTCTTCGTGGCCACAGGACACAAAGTAACATTTCCATCTGCAGTTCTTTTCCCAACAAGAACCATATCATATACTGCATCATCATCATCATAAGCATCTTCATCAACATCAATATCTGCATCATTATTAAAGAGATGATCATTCCATTCAAAATCACTATCATTTGATAAATTAGACATGGAATTGCAATGGCTTTCCTTTGACATGCCTTCTACTTCGCGAGTGTCTGTTCTCCTTTCAGTCTCACAGATTACTTCAGACATTGACACTAAATCGCAATTTTCTGAGATTTTATTGGAGTTACTTTTACCATTATCACATTCCTTTTTATGCTTTTCCAAGGGAAAAGTGAATGGCTTCTTTCTATACTTTGTTAACCTTTGCCAATATGCGCAATGACTCATTTCATTTGGTCCAAATAGCTTTTGGAAAAATTTTGTCTTATAATTTCTGAAGTCTTTATGTAGACATAGATAATGCATTGTCTTTTTCAGCCATTCATGAGCTCTTAAACCAGAAACATCATAACCTGGATATTTCATGACTTCCCCCCTTTCAAACATCTCCATTGCAACTCTTGGTAGATCTTCAAAATATTTAAGTGCTCTATCAGTTTCATCTGCAGATTTCATGGTTGTTAATCTACTGAATTTCATGTGCCAAGCATTCACTGTACCACCAAAAAACTCTTGAAAGCTACTGATATTTTGATATTCAGTTGGAAAATCAGGGTTTGATAAAAGAAATTTGGCACATTCATAGTGAAAGTGGTGACTCTTGACACCACAAATAGATTCTCCAGGGTATATTATCCTAATATTTTTCATGTGACTTTTGGTGAAATGTTCCATCAAATAGGTTTGGTAAGAGTGAGTTAAAGGCATCTTGAGATAGTATTGACTTGATATGTTTCTAGGATGGGTTCAAAGTATAGATGACACCATAGCTCCTGTAATAGATAATGAAATGTTCATTTTATTATGCGGGAATAGTATGTGTATCAAGAAATTTAAAAATCATTCACCAAATTTTGACTGCCTAGTTCAAAAATATTTTTTAAACAAAATTTGCATTTTCATCATCTAATCAGCACCTCAAATTTTGGAGGCTTTTTGCAAGTTTTCAACTTTTAATTTATTCTCAAATCTATATAGTTTGACTTTGAAATAATGTCCATAGTTTATGATGATGATCAATTGATCATATTCTTACTTCTCACCTGCCACATGATTATTATTTGTGGGATCACCGAAGACTTTAATGAGTGTTACCAATCCTTATCTATTGATAAGGATATAAAAAATTGACGGGTCATAAGTTTTCCAAACCAGGCCTAAATTCTCTTCCTATATACAAGATCACCCTGTAATAATAAAATTTTAATTTATGCTTTCATTGGCTCATGACAGCATCCTCTATTTATAAATTAAAATGACCCAAAAAGTACAAATTGCTTCTATAGATGAAGTAGCTGTCATGAACCCGTTATGTAAAAAAATCCATTTAATTACAAGTTGATCTTTTGGCATATGAAAAGACTAGGGGCTCGTTGGTTGAATTTAAAAATGTCAATCTTTCATTGTAGTGTTTTTTACACATTTTCTCATATTCAAACTTGAAAATTTCCCAGATACTTACTCTGTGCCATATTATACATTCTTTTCTTTTTATAAGAATATCAACACAAGAATAATAGGCTTTTAATTTCCAGATACATAAGAATATTTAATACAGTACAGGCTTTTTTCTCACTAAACAGGGACCTAAGCTTTAATCGAAAATCAAGTATTCTTATATAATAAATTATAAAGAAGTTTACACATTACCAATGGGAAATTGAAAACACTTGAAGACTACATTGTCAAGAACACTGGATTTGTTCAAAAGAAAGCTATTTTTGGAATCAAGAGCTCAAAATCTGTTGGATTAAATTTTGATCACATGAGTATTGGATTTCTTGCTACACCTTATAGATGTTTGCTTAGCTTAAATTGGAGAAGAGTTATGCGTCCTTAAACTTTGGAAAAATTCTTTCAAGAAATCATCTTTTCCCACTGATGTGTTCCTGGTTACTATTGGATGGATTTCAACATTTTTATTAGACGATCTCCTTCCTAGAAATATTGTATCAAAAGTTAAAGTATCACTTTTAGTTGAATTAAATTTCGTAAGTAAAATTCTGGCAAGTTTTTTAAAAACATCAGCTTGTTTCACTGATATGTGTGTAGAACATACTGGATATAAAGAAATGTTTTTGCCATTTGAAGAGCTGTTGCCTAAAATTATCATATTGAAGATAGCATTATCATCCAAAATTGAAATATTATGCAATTTAATGTTGCAATTTTCAGACAAAGAATAATTGGGAACATCCACTTGTGAATAAGTATTTTTACTATCAATTTTAGAATCAATATCAGTCTTGGAAATCTTTCTTTTCTTTGAGGTAGGCAGATTTGTATTCACTTTTTGAGATTTAGTTCTACTCTTTGCACTTTCCACAGGTGTCCTATTCCTCACCTTTAAGACAGAGGAAATGTCAAAATCATCTGAAAATGCACTGTTTTCTTTTTGAGAATCATCAATTTTTAAATACTCCTTGCACTGCTTTTCCTTTTCTTGAATTTTTTGTACAATTTCTTCACTTTCCAGAGTATTATCCACAAAAGATTCCGTTTTGATAGATATGGGATCAACCTCCATCTCTTCTTGCATATTTTCATCATTATTATCATTATCGTTATCTTCATCACTATCTAAGAAAAACCTAGAATATATTTTCTTTATTGATCCCTTTAAGTATTTCCTAGTCTTAAGCTTCTTAACATGTTGTTCCTTCACAACACTTTCTGTTTTAAAAGGATGCTCAACCTTATTTTTCATAGAGTACTTTTCTTCTATATCTTCCATATTGGAATCATCTATGTCAAGTTCAGTTTTGATTTGAAAATATTCAATTGTATCTTCTTCTTCGTTCTTGATTTCAAATTTTTCAAGTGTTGAAAGCTCGTTTGAGATTTTTGAACAGTTACTTTCATAAAGTGCTGTATAGAACATAGAAAACTCAAAATTAATAAGAAATTTACACCCCACAAAAATTTATGAAATTATAATGGAACTCTCATAAACATTGAGGATTGATCTGAAATAATTTGTGTTTTCACTTCAACGGAATTAATTGTAAATAAGTAGTCAAAATTTTAATACCAGGATACTTTTGTTCACACTTCAATTGAAGCGAAAACACAAAAATTTCTGAACATCATATGCTGAAAAATTTCAAATTTAGTTTTCTCATGCTCTGTATTGCTCTTTATGAACGTCACTGTCTGCACCTTTTCAGCAACATCACTTTTTGAAGCAGAATCATCTTCATCATCATTGACATCAATTTTATTCCCAGTTTTCCCCTCCAAGGCATCAAAATAAGCATCTTGCCCAAGCAATTTATCAAACTTTTCCTTGTAATCGAGTGACATGTAAAATCGTTTTTTACGACCTTTTCTAAGCCGAGCAGACCATGTTTTTGAACTCTTGTCACAGCCATACAATCTCTTAAAATCACTCGGCATCCAGTCTAAATAATAGAGTGCAAGAAAGTGAATCGTCTTTGTATACCACTCTGTTGCTCTCATGCCACAAATGTCAGTCCCAGGAAATGTGATTACCTTGTTATTGTCATACATTTCCTTTGCTTGCTTGGGTAAGGTTTCAAAATATTTCAGATATATCTGAATGTCACCTTCTGCTTTGTTAACATTTATATTACTGATTCTTGAATCCCATCCTCTTTTAGAACCACCAAATATGCTCGCTAAATTTGTGGCATTCTGAATGTCCAGCGGAAAATCTGGACTCGACATAATGAATTTGGTGCATTCTTGTAGATAAGAATGTTCTGTACAACCACAAACATCTTTTCCTGGATATTTAATGCTCAGACCTTCTGTGTTCTTGTTCAAAGAGTCGATCAGGAATTGTTTATATGATGGCAACAATTTGAGCGTTAATTCTGAAATGAAGAAAAAAATAGGAATTATAAATGGACACTTTATCTTATCTTATGGGCCATTTCAGAGAAGATTTGCAAAAAATATTCATTTTTTTTTTAATTTTTTGGTATTTAAAAGCAGAATAGCCATAGATTATAAAAACAAAAATTTTGGAACTTTTATTACTATGAATTTTGAGTACTTCCTCTGTCAAGTTGCCAAAAATGACCTCCATAGAAGTAAAAGTTGGGCTTTCCCAATAGGTTAAAAATTCGTCCAAACTTTTTTCTAACTTCTTTAAAATGTGTCTTGGGGTAAATATTTTTACCTTGCGCAGCAAGGGTTACTAAGCCTCTGGCGTTGGGGGGAAACTTGTTGTTGTTGTTCTTCTTCTTGTTTGCAATGAAAGTCAAAAATCATCCAGATAGCGACTCTTTGAGCCCTTTATCTATTTTCCAACTGGATGTTATGAACAAAAAAGGGTTGGCAAAGAAACTCAGATCTAAATTCACTCAGATTGTTGTTCTCCTTCTTGTCCTTGTTCTCAAGAATCACTGTTTATAAGCATCTAGACTTACTGGAACACTGCTATTCTTTAGTATAAGTGTTGTAATAGGGTGTTCCATCCAAAATAGAATTGTCTCAGAATGAGCTCAAAAGTAACTCAAAATAAAGAACTTTTAATGCTGATTCCAAAAATGCTCTTACTTTTTAAAAACAATGTATTTTTCAGGGTGCTACCAGCCCTTACATTTTGCTACATAAAAGAGCCAAAATTGCAAATATTGTGCATTTTATGTAGTAAAATGTAGGAGCTAGTAGCACCCTGAAAATGCATTGTTTCAAAAAAAGTACGACAATTTTTGGAATCAGCATAAAAAGTTCTTTATCTTGAGTCACTTTTGAGCTCATTCTGAAAAATTCTTGAAACACCCTATTCTTAATTGTATTGTATTGTATTTCATATTTCTCTAGTTTAAAGTGATTGGTACCTAATATTGAAGGATTTTTAAGGAACTCAGAAACTACCCAGAACATGACAATTTTGTGACAAATTTTGTAGATACTGAAAAATTTGGCTTTATTCAAAAACATCTGAGCACCAGAAATAAAAAAGTAGAGTTTTTATGATATGAACAAAGCCTGCTCTACGTTTCCTAGGTTCACTTTGGTGCTAACATTATAGAGGTCAAAACAGGAATGAAAAAAACTTGTGTTTTTATTGTAAAAGTCCAAACATTGATACGTTTGGGAAGTAGGATGTTTGTATTCCTTCCCTTTTGTACTTTTCTTTTCATTAGGTTGACTGAAATAAATTTCAGAAAAGTCTTCTGTCTTGAAATGGGTTACAAATGGTGTCATTACCATTTCATACAGCAAAACCTCGTCTTCATAGCAAGAAATTCTCTCATTCTTTGTGCAATAATGGCAAGAGTTGAAATATGTGTTTGAAATTTTTAAAAAAGTATCAAAAACATATCAGAACAAATTTAAATGGTCTCGCTTAGAATAAGAAAAAAATGCGTTGTTTGAGGTGTCCAAGTGGACTTTGGCAATTAATTTTTAGAAAACGGCAATTTAGATTTTCTGTTATGTAGTAAAATCATTGCAAATGCTATCTCAGGCTTTTTTTGCCGACTGTATAGAATTGGTCAAAATTTGGAAGTTTTAAACCTTTGAGTTTTTGCGATTTTGGAGCTGAGTGTTTGGAAAATTTGGGTCATTTTTTACAAATTTTACTACATAAGCGTTTTTCAGGAGCTGAGTTTTTGAAGAAATTTTCTGAGTTTTTAGCGAAATTTTTGGAAAATAAAAATATCAAGTTTTTGACCGATTTTGACGCTAAGTTTCTCGAAAATTTTGGCAAAAAAGCCTGCTTCTCTGAAAATGACTGAGATTGCTATTGAGGCTTTATTTGGATTTCAACAATTGATTCATAAATAATCCTATGATTTGTTTCTAACTACATAAATGACATCACTTGACTTTAATTAATTTTGTTTCAACTTTTTACCTCCTTTAAAAAATCAATTGTTAAAAAGTACTATAAAACTGATTCACAATTGACCTGCCTTTAAAAATTTGCTGTTTTTTTTAGATTCTTCTTTCTTCGAATTATTTTATTTTTAGGGTGGGTCATCCGAAAAAAATCAATGAGAATTATGCTCGGACGTGATTCAAAAAATTTCTCTTATCTTGCTGACTTCAAAAATGCCTATATACTTTACTCAATTGTCCAGATGTCCAGATAGGGTGGCTATCAGCCCCTACATTTTACAACATAAATGAACAGCTAATTTCACATAAGTTAATATTTGTAACAGTGCAGAGGAAGTTCATGACAATGTTTCTCGAAATTGAGAGCATAAAAATCCAGGAAAGTGTGAAAATAAACCAAACTTAAAATGCAAGTAGCCACCTGAAGGAGGTATAGAAATGAAAAAAGTAAGAGCATTTTTGGAACCAGCGTGAAAAGATCTATAATTTGATTTACATTTTGACCTAATTGGTGACACCATGGCCCACCCTATTATAATTATTATTATATTATTATTTTACAATTAGTACACTCTTTTTTTTTATAAGCATATGGTAATTTCGACGTAAGGCTTCGATATGCTTATTTTTTGGAGAAAAAAAGGGTTCGAATTATGCTTAGCATATGCTTATTTTTCATGGG
>JAOWAT010047789.1:0-27365 GCA_028571025.1 Longipedia americana | reverse complement strand
AATTCCACCCAACTCATTTTCTTCATCCATACTCTGTCCCCCCTTCCTGTTCAGCTTTTATTTGTAACTGCTAATATGCTTTTGAAGAAACGCCAAACATCCCTTCAGACTCTCAAATTAGTTTACAATGTCTGTATCCAATTATTCTTATTATGCTCTCTCTCCGGTTTCGATCATACTCTTGAGCAAACTGTCTACTAACTTGCTGAATATGTTGATAGTGCTGCATAATGAATCCCAGGACTTTTAGATATAAGTTTTATCCTCCACGTTGTCATTATTCTGTTCGGGTATGGGATTTTACACGACTATTTTAAAATTCGTTTAGTCCTCATGTTCGGTCTTAAGTCGAGTTATAAACTAATGTAAAAATTGGTAGTAGCTCAAGAGTTTGGGACAACTCAATGCATATTTTCTCCACTCAGTTTCCATAATAACTCGAGGGGAAACGCTGGTTACGCAACTTAAAATGGGTTTTGTCAAGTCGGTGTCCTGCCTGTTTTTCCAAGCGTAGAGAATGTCATTTTGAAGGTCCTACGCGTTTTTTTTTTCATTGACAGAATTTTGATACGAGACCTTATTTCTGATTTTTTTTTCATACATGGTCAGAATATAGAGAGCCTGATCAATCTTTATCCTCTCGCACGTTCTAATATCCAAGGAGTGATTTTTGTTAATCATTACTACTACAGCTTAGTTTATTCTTTATAAATACCAGAGGTATTTTATCTCCCAGTATATGTATATTCATTCTATCATATTTCCAAAGTGGTATCGATATATTTATTAAACAATGTACAAAGAGTGAATATATTCAATATTCAATATATTTATTAAACAATGCCTAGGTTCAACTTATAGTATCTTTATTTTATTGTTTCCAACGCGAATTCGTGGGATCTATTTTCAACTACATTGTTTTTGGCACCAAATAGCCTCCACTTCCTTTTTCCGGGTTGGATTAGTTTTTTTTCAGAACCAACTAATTCGCTTCCATGTTTTTTTCCATCTTTTTCCTGCGTTTTTATCCCAAAAATTGCCTTCTTTTGAATTACAAAGTGTTTGCATTCGTGGTTGTGCTTGACGATTATAACCTTGGTAGTTTCCTCATCAAATTCAAACGCATACAATTTTCTAGATGCTCCTCTTATATTTTCATTATTTGCTATTTTTGAAACGCAATTTTCATGCTATCCATTTTACAGGACCCAAAAGATTTTAGTTCGGTCAATAAGGCTGACTTCTTCCGAAAATTTGAGAATATGCTGTCTCCAGAAGATCGCTTCTATTTCTCACTATCGATTCTTTCCGACAAAGATTGGGTTTTATTGACCGAGCGGGTAGGACTCGGCAATTTCACTGGACTTTGGGTTTTCCTTTACTGTTTCATAACAGTTGCTTTTTCCATTTAAATTTGCGCTCTGAGGACATTATTCTAACTGAAGTAGGTTTTATCGGCGTAATCGATGAGATTTTGGTAGTTGCAGCTGATGAGTTCATCCTAGACGGGATAAATTTTGTGATACCCACCAAGATGCGCATTTTCGTATTGATCTCTCCCGATCTGAGCCTGTTTTACCCTTTCTCTCATCTACTGGTTTTCGTAGAGTTGTTTTTTATTGCTGTTTTGCATGGCTTTCTCCTCCTTCATGCTTTGAGTTTTCGCCATCATTTCTGCCTTCACCTTGTTATTTATATTCATTAAAACCAAAGTATCCTTTATCAATTACGATTTTATTTTGTAATCGAGAGGAGTGTCAGTTGCAAAACTTGGGGTATGGTTTACTTCCAACAAGTAAGGATTGCAATCCTTATCTAACATTATGTCAATGCCCAGTACGTGAAAACACATGTTACGATACTCATCCTACGGTTGGCAGTACTTATATTGATGACTCACCAGTGGAAGACCAACGATAAATGTTTTTACTATCACATCATTTATTTTCTTTTTCAAGGCCTAAATATCGTCACCACGTCTTTGAATGGATTTGAAAACCGATGTTAAAGAGCGCTTGTGTCCAATTCCCATGTTCTTTTAACTGCTGTTATATACATATTTAGGATTTTTTTTGTTAATTGCATAGTTTGTAAGGTGCATATATGCTCTCTTTATATTGTGATTATTCGGTTCGACATACTTTTCAGTTGCGAACCTTGCTAGTCCTTACTCATAAACATAGAGTCTCATCGGATTGGTACCGCAGAGTAATACGTAAACTCTGAAGTCAAATTTCAAACCTTCGATCAAATAAGGTCTGGAAATGTATTACTGTACAACATAGTGTTTTCCATTTTATACTTCCTAAATTTTTTTGGTAAGGAAAATTCCCCTGCCTTGGCAGTCTGCCTAGGGCTTGACAATGTACGTTTTCTTGTTGTCCTTATTTTTCTAAAAATCAGTTCTGAGTTAGCCATATCCATTGGGCAAGAGCCAAGTTTTAGGGAAAAAGTTGTATTCCTCACAGAATTTTTTGTTCATTTCCATCAGACTTTCTCCAAGAAGATTCTTTCGAGCGAGAACGTGTATGCCGGGAAAATGACTGATCTTCTGAAAAAAGTGCATTCTCATTAATACATCAGTGTCGATGATATGGTCGATCCAAAGAATATCCCAGTCTCCTTTTTAGCTACTTGTTTGGATATACCATCCAAGTTCGTAAGCAACATCTTCGATAACACTGTAACTAGTCACTGCATAACCATAGGCTTACTGCTAAGATTGATATATATATTTTTTTTCGATTTTTTTTTGATCTTTGAGAAGGGATCGACTACAGGAACCTTTCTCCTCTTTTTATAATCGTCTTATTAATCGGAGGATGAGTCGTTGCCACTGTCATCGTGAAGTTTCCGCTTTTTTTATAGCATACTCAGATAATTATTAAACTTATTTACTTCCTCGCGAACTTTTTCGACAAAATGCAAATAAGTTTCTGTTATTACTAGTGCAAAAAGATATCGATTTTTCAAAAAAACTAGTTCTTTTTAGCATATTTACCCCTTTTGAAATTTATATAATAAAAAATATGGATTTTTCAATTACCAATTACTAGGGTCAAAGTGAAGAACTAAAACTCAACTGCTTAAAACTCTACAAATGGGCCATGGATCATCAAATGAAAAGGTAACCATTAAACTAAATAAGTGCTCGACTTGTGATTGCCGATGAATTTTACTATAAAAAAACTCTCGAACAAAGAAGAGATATCTTAAGCGCTCCTCATATTAAATTTCTGTGCAAAACAATAGTTTTTTAGAATACATCATATGAACCCAAATTCTAAGTATATAATATGTGAATTAGGGCCCATTCTATCCCAAGTATGTGGCTGTCATGGTACAGTACATTTCAAAGATACACACTGAAAAATTAACAAAAGAGTTGAAACAATTTCAACAGAAAAATGCTCCTGAAAAAGCCTCAAAGTCGCATTTCCACTTCAGGTTGGTTGATTAAAAAGTATCTGATAAATTAACAGGATACAAGCACAATGGGGTCGTTCCAGTTTTGATGAATTAAAAGTAGAAATTTATTAATTCAGAATGCCTATCATATTCAGTCACAAGATTGAAGAACTAAAGCCCCAATTTTTCTGGATGGGTGGCGGACATCCCTGGGTTAAAATGAGAACTTCTTTTGACGAATTTAGAAAAGCATACAACGACAAATTCCTTGTAGGTGATATTACTTATGACCTTGAATAGTAGTCTTGAATTTTAACACTATATTGTCCAAAATGCTTTTAAACTTGTCTTAAATATTAATTTGGTAAATATTCTGTTTTTCATTATGGGATGTACATCAAGTTGCATATATGGGTGCTTTTGCTGTGAATTCAACTTTGCAGTGTTTCCTGGCACATACCCTACCTACGACTAAGAGCTCGGAAAATTCGATGAGAATATTCAACTTTGTTGGTTCAAAAACAGAAAAAACTAGAGTGTTCCCTATCTGTAAATGAAGGCTAATGATAAAAAGGAATGTATGCTTTACTTTCATGGAAATGCATAAGACATCGGAGCTTCGATAAACTTTTTACTACCAATCCAATAAGAAATAAAAATGAACATATATGCTATTTAATATCCAACCTATGGGGTATATAAATAAGGAGCAGGTCATCGAATCTCAGATACAATCAAAAATGACTCACTCGACTTTTTCAAGCATATTTAATAAGGAAAAAGAATATCGAGGGACAACATTGTAATATTTGGGAGATCAATCGGGTCAGGACCTGCGGCTTACCTGGCCTCTAATATAAGCAACAAAAGCCTTATTCTAATGTCTCCATTTACCACAATTCCAAAAGTAGCGAAAGAATTCACTTGTTTAGGAGGAATTGTTAAGAATCACTTTGACAATTAATAATCAGTCAAACAATATAGGGGAAAGCTTCTCATAATTCACGGACAGAAAGACGAAATAATTTCATTTCGGCATGGCCAATAGATCAGCGAAACTTACAATCGCTGTAATTAAAGACAAAAAGCAAATTTGATAGCTCCAAACAATATGACTCATAACTACTTTGATATGCAAAAAGACATCGTAAAGCCGGTTGGAAAGTTCTTGAGTCATGATTAGTGAATCTTATACCATTTTTCTTTTGATGCTTCTGGTAAAATTTTAAAGGACGTTTAAAAATAAGGTACTCCTTTAATTTTCTGGAATGAAACAGATCAAATCTCGATAAATGGATCAATCACCACTTTTTCAGTGCAAACCTCGAATTAAGTCATTTTAATAGTCCTAATTTAGGAGGATCTCCGGGTGAAAAGATTCTTCAGCGTAGAAGGGAATTTGACCTTCCTTATAAAATTCATTTGACTGTCTTTTTTCCTATTTGATTTCTTCACCCTAAATGCCAAGATTTCTTTCGATGGTCTGACCAGTGATCAATTCACCCTTTATTTATATTTAATTTGCCTCCATATCGGCGATCATTGGGTCCAACGAAGTGGTCTTATAGAAGTTGTTTCGCAGGTACTGTAGAATTTTAAAGAAGGTATGGTACTTCTTCTCCATTTTTTGGTGGTGACTGCGACATTGCTCGGCCTATCTCGTGCCAATGAAAAGGGCCATTGTTTTAAAAATCTTTTCCATCCTACGTAGATGCCTATTCACAAAATGAATGTTGTAAATTTCAAGGAACCAGTGGTACCTTTTATTTTATTCTGGCCCCCAGTGACCCTTCTTTACGGAAGGATTTTCTTGTCTTTATCTGGATTTTTTGCTCTTTATGACATTATTTTTGAGTCCCTTTGGCCTACCTTTCTTGGTGATGTTTTCTTATGGAATTAGCTTATGCTCTTAGAAGGGCTCGTGAAAACCGTGTCCTAAGCCCAAAGGTGTCAGCTCATCCACTCTAAAGAGCTCATTCATAAACAACTCATTATCTTGATCCATGGATTACCTAATTAATAAAGGAAATTATGCATTCATTTACTCGTAAATTTGAGCAAAACACAACAATTAAAAGTGTTCAAATATTTTGTATAATATTCACTGGTCTATTTTCATGGATATTTTGCTCCATCTTATCAATTGAGACAAAAAGTATTTAAAAGCAGGTGATAAGAACTTGATGAAATATTTCAAATAGTGACCTTATAATATTTGATGTGGGGATTAAAAATACAAAGGAATGAGGACTAGTTCCTGCCTTTTATTAGCAATTAGCTACTAATCGGAGTATTATTATTCCTTTTGGCACTGAGAATCGTTATTCAAAAAATACTAACAAAATATTTCATGGTCCGAGGGCACCGACTGGAACATGATCGAAATTCCCTCGAGTACTCCTATTTCTATCATCTCTCCATCATCATTCTGATCCTTGCAGACACTAACTGGAACGTATTTGATGTATCAGTGTGGTTATTCTCCTACGTTTGTATCGGAATGCTAAGAAAAGCAGTTCATATCGCACGGGTTCAGAAAGAAGCGATGCTCAATGACTATTCTTATAACTATAACATTACCACTCTGCTATAAGCCTCCAAAATTTACGGTATCTCTCTTTTTGCTTTCAGCATTTGCTACTTTTTATGGGCAAGCTACTCGTTTTCAGGAATCCCAATAAGAATGACTAGTCTTCTCCTTTTTCCCACTATGATGCTCGGAGTAGACTCCATTTTCTTATATCTGGGGTCAATAGCCACGACTAGGGACATTTCATGCTACTACAACCCAAACATCAACGATATCCCGCAAGACTACAAACTGGACATTTATCATAAAGTGGCTTGTTCATCGATCAAAGTGGTGCATTTTTTTACAATTACGAGGATATTCATGAAAACTTTCTTTGAAAGGTTCTAGTTTCTGGACTGCATGTGGATACTTTCAGTACTCAACGCTTGTTACAGCTCTTCGACAATGCTGGTAAAATCGGTTTCTCAATACAGTTCCTTCAGAAAACTAATGAATAGAATGAATAATATTTTCAGAAGATCATCGAGCCATCCTGGACAAATGTGTATAATATGCATGGAATAATTGCTAAATTGCAGGAGATTAGCGTCGTGTGGGCATCATTTCCATTTTAAGTGCTTGTTTCAATGGATTCAGACCAAATCGTAATGTCCCATATGTCGCTAACCAATTAACCTGAATTGATTTTTTATTGAACAATTCTGATATCGAATCTTATTTAATCTCTAGCAAGCTATTAATTCTTATATAATTTTGATATTTTCCACTTATCATTATCAGCTCTTCTAAATGACAGACACAATAAAGCACGACTTCACGTATAACGATAAAATCCCTATTACCAAACCCCTCGCAGATAAACTGGCCAGGGAGAAACGTGCTTTCTACAATGAGATGAAAAATATCAAAAACATGCAAAATAACCACAACATAGACGTCTATATCATCTCAACTAAGTTCATCAATGAGTGGAAATAGTTCACCCAATATGACTAGGATAATTTGGACATCGTACCTCATTCCGGTATAATCTTGCCATTATTCAGGGACAACCCCAGGAAATATGAACACTGATATTATTAATTCCGAGTTGGATTTCGATTAAGTAATTCTTAACTAGGGTCTACAGGCGAATGTAGACTACATTGTTGTAACAAATAAAGTGGAAGCCATTTTCAATAGCTATCATGGACAGTCGATATGTCTAAAGGGGTCATCCTCAAAGGGTATATTGAGGATTGAAGAATCAATCTAAGTATGTTTTCCCTGAGTAGTTTAGGTTCGAATATTTTTCATAAGCTATGAATGGTTTAACATTGCTTATAAAAATTCTTACGCCAAAATCCCAGAAAAGAGTTGTTTAGCATATAATAATGAAAAAGTTTAAGATCTGCTGAAAAGATTGATGAGATATTCCAGTTAGAAGACGAACCAAGATATAAAAAAAGGATAAGTTCGTTTGTGGGCATGTGGACACGATTTTTCCTTAAAGGATTACGCTCAGTAAACTAGAAATAGGATCAAACAAAAATGTGAAAAGTTGAAAGCTCCAGGTCACCTTGTAGACTCAAACAAGTTGGTATCCTAAACCGATATTGGTCAGTTTTTGCTGGCTGTCGAAATATAGGTTGAAAACCCAAGGAAAAAGTAACTGAGTTGGATATTCTCGTAAGATCCAAACCATATTCCTTCCACGAATAGCTAATCAAAAATCAACAGTACCAAGAACTATTCAAACTAGACAAAGGATAACAAAAAAGCTTGCGATTACTGTAAATAAAATCGTTTTCTAACTTTTAAGTGCAAGGGATGTAATTAAAAAGAATATTGTTCCGCAGTGTGCTTTGATAATGACAAAGTCTTTCACGGGAGCAGATGCAGTATTCCAAAACAGCAAGATAACTATGATCAAACAAAGCCCGCAGCCGCTGCCGGTAGTAATTTGAACTCTAGTATGCCACAGAACATATCAAGAGACTCAACCAAACTGCCTTCCTGGAAATGGTAGCCAAACTAGCCCGATGATTTGACAATGAAAAGCACTTCAAAAAAAGGGGTGGTTGGTCTACAAAACATAGGGAATACTTGCTATATGAACTCAGCACTTCAATGTTTGTCAAAAACCACCTAATTGACTAATTATTTCATGGATGAAAAGTACAAAAAATAAATTAACAGTGATAACCCACTTGGATCCAAAGGAAAATTGGCAACATAGTATGCTCAATTTATCAGAAGAATCTGGGCTGGATCGTATGGGAAGTTCACGCCATCGGATCTGAAAGTTTGTGTTGGATAAATCCAACCGTTGTTCTAAGGGTATCAACAGCATGATGCCCAATAATTCCTGTTTTTCATGTTAGATGGATTACATGAAGATTTGAATAGAATCTAAAAAAAACCACTGACCGATCCAGTCTAGTCCAACGCGAGACCAGATGACATTGTCGCCAGAGAGAGTTGGCTTACTCATTTGAAAAGAAATAGATCAGTAATATACGATCTATTCGGGGGTCAGTTCAAGTCAAGGGTCACATGCCCCAACTGCAATATTCACTCTTTAACTTTTGACCCTTATTTGACAATTCCAGTGCCTATTCCCTAAGATGGAGCACAATAAATAAGCCTCTACTTTTTTTACAACAATTACTCTTCAGATCCTAAAAAAATCAACATCATTTGTATTACTAATTCTATCAACTAAATTTTTGCCGCGTTGGAAAAAGTCACTGGGGCCAAGTAAGATCAAATGAAACTGATTGTCAGTGGCTTTAATGGGACAGTAAGGGAGGTGGGTAAAGATAATACTGTGAAAAGGCTTGCGAACTAAAAAAATTTGAGTCATTTAGCCGAAGAAAAACAATTATTCGCAGTTTAATATTCTAAATAATAGCTTACCGATAGGGAAAATAAACAATTTTTGATTTTCAAGTTTCTTGATATGCAAGGAAAAGCTATTCATTTCAAAAGAATGTTTCCGTTTTATGTCAATGAAAATTTGCGTGGAAAGCATCTTTATGACAGAATTTCACTGATGCTACACAAAAACTGGAAACCTAGTAGCAAAAGTTACGAAACTTTTCGGGAGGAAGTTGAGAGAAAATAGAACATAAGAATTTATATTAGATTTGGGGGAATGAAAGTGACAAAAAATGGTGGAGTTTAATTCAAAAACGAGGAAGAAGTAGAAGAAAACACAAAAATTAGTCAAAGAATTAATCAGTTTTAGGGGGATGTTTAATTCTAAGTTAGAATATTGACGAAGTAGAAGCTTGGTTTGAACACATATCGATCTCACAAAGAAAACGATCACAATCCTAAATTTAAGCAAACAACTCAGTTCACCCTATAATAGTGCATCAAGCACTTTTCTCTCACTTAGATTTTAGAAGTTGGAAACTAGTGGTTCTGTCCACAGTGTAAGTAGTTTGTTATAGCTGAAAAACAAATGGAAATATATAACTGTCCTCGCTATCTCATCTACCAAATCAAAAGATTTAAACAAAAGGGCTACGAAAAAGTCAAAAATGACGCAAAAATCAATTACCCTCTTTAGTTAGACATGAAACCCTACATTCTGAATCACAAACTTCCTTAAACCTACATGCTACCGAAAAACAATCAGATGGACGAAGAGACCAATGACAATGCTTTGTTCCCGATTGAAAAATAACGGAAAATCATCGAAGCCTAAAACCCCAATTACTAACTATATGGCGTTGTCAATCACTATGGAAGTCTACAAGGTGGGCATTACACCTCCAAGGCGAAAATTAATGGGAAGTGGTACAAGTTCAACGATGATCACGTATCTTCGATCAACTAGAACGATGTTCAGGAGAGTGCAGCTTATTTGCTCTTCTATAGGCTAATTATTTGATTGTTGAGTATCTGATTTTTGCATATTTTTGATAGTAAAAAAGTAAAGCAACAAAAGGTTATTGATGGTGTATAGACATTAATTTCCAACAGAAACGGGGCCAAATACAGCTATATCCGGAATTTTCATTATAAATAACAGGTTTTATCACTTTTATCAACTGAGAATGCTTTGAATTTTGGAGTTAATCGTGTTTTCTGCATCTTTCATGTCTGTATGCAACATCATTCTGTCAAACTACTCCACATTGGTCTTGTTTGTTCCTTTGTAGTATTCCAGAGCCTGCAGTACCTTGATAAGAGTTTATTTTCTTTCTCCTTTAAAACTTACTAGCGCCTCAGCCAGCAAGAACCAGTAACTATCAACTGTTTCATTAACCAATCCCGTAAAATTTTTATTACTGGTATTTCTAATATCTTTTTAGACTTAAATTTGTTGGTTACAAATTGCGATTTACTAACGGTAGCTTATGCACTGACTTTCAATTAATTCTAAGTCACCTTTGACTTGCTCCTCAATATTTTTGTACTCCGCACTCAGTGTAAATTACTCCCAATATTTATTAAACTTGAAATAGTTTGTTCTTTTCATGGTACATTCAGCGAATTCTCGCATATCGAGGTAGGCTTTTTTACTGATTATGAACATCGAGATTTAGTGATTGGCCTTAATCTAGTACAGACCAAATACATAGGGTGCTACGTATTTAAAGACAAACATTATGTCATTTCTCTTCATAAAATACTGCTTGGCATATTTTCCAAAGGCCTACTCCATCTCTTTCTTTTGTTAAGCAAGTTTCAGCTTGGCGTCATAGTTAATTGTGGCGCGTATGTCGTGAACCTGATTAAAATCAACGTCGCTAACATCGTATTCATTACTGAGCTCGGGATAAAACATGAACTTCTTGGTTTACTTCTTTTATTCCTGGTAAAAATGCTTGTTTTTTTACAAATGGTGACCCTCATTTCCATACACGAAGTTTACATTCTTTTCATTTTTCTTTATCAGCGGATGCTCATAAATCTGATGCCAGGTAATTCTTTTCTGGGGGTCCGGGGTCAGGCATTTGTCAATGAAATCCTTGCAGTTGTCAGAGATTTTGACTGACTTAAAATCCGGTCTGTTTTGTTTAATTTTCCTGAGAATTTACCCGTCGCTTCTTCCATTGTAAGGATATCTCCCGTATATCATCTGGTAGTAGACCACTCCTAGTGACCAAATGTCAGCCTAAATAAAATTTCATGCTACCGAGTTGGAATAAGGTCTTTATTCAAGCACTTCCGGTGCCATTGTCAAACTAGTGCCCAAAACAGTTCGAGTGATACCCTTCACCATCTGCTTTGCAAATCCCAAATCAGCAATTTTCGCAACACCGTTATGAATAAGCACATTTGCGAGTTTAAAATCTCGATGCATAGCACCCACCTAATGCAATCCCTGAATAAAAAGAATAGTTTACCTTAAAACCGTGAAGCATGTGCTTTAAAAACATGGTTGCTTCGTCTTAGGTCAGAGTTTTCTTTTTCATTAGGTACTCTTCCATGTCGCCCCCGTTACAAAACTAGGTGGCAATGAAAATTGTTTTATCAGATGTGAATGTATCGACGAAACGGATCACATTCTAATTTTTGCATTCCCTAAGCACTTTTATTTATGTTTTGACCAACTCTTAGAGTTTAGGAACCTCCTTTATCTTTTGTTTAGGGACTGCTTTGATAGCAACTTGTCCACCATCTTTCCCGTTAATTGCAATATAGACTTGTGCCCAGGCACCCTCCCCAATGATTTTAATGAAATCGAAATTTTGGAGGTTTTTCCCAATCATGTTCTACTTCATGGTTGCTTAGTTTTCTTACGAATTTCAAAAAAGATTATAAGTTTATCATAACCACCGTAAATCATACTACTTTATTTTTTGAACTCGTGAAATAAAGTAGGGTCGGGTTTTAACAAAAAAATGAATAAAAACATTGATTAAAAATAGTAAACACATTATATCAATCAATATATCTACTAATCAATCTCTTGTGGGTTGCCTGTTTTTCAACACTTTGCTACCTTGCCTATATTTTTGTAGTTGTTTGATACAATTAGTCTATTATAAACCGATAGCTATCTTAGAATCAATCACACTATTTAGTTTTTTAAAATGTCTTTTTATAGCGCTAACAAGAAATCTTCGACCGAAGAAATATTTTAGGTGAGGGATAATTAATCTTCAGAACTTTTTAGAACGGAAAGTTATTTAAACATATTGTTCAGAAGTGTTAATTTTCTTACGATTGAGTTTTTTGCCTAAGAAGGGTTCTAATATTTCGTTAGAGAGTCATAGTAAGACGATTCTGTCTGTTCTCTCTGTTTTATTTCTACATTTGGGCATTATAAACTGCTTTAATAGCCGTCAGTCTGCTAACTGTCAGTGTATTACTGGTCTTAAAGATAGATATCTTTGTTTTCCTTAGAACTATATTCATTATCAATGTCGCATGCCCATTTCTTCTGATTCTTCGAGGGTAGTTTAGAAATTGCTCTTCGATCGCCGACTTGCAAATAATCTAAAACATTCATATTTTTTGGGTGTTATGCTTTGACAGCTGATTTAATGTAGATCGACCCCACTTGCCGATTCATGTTTTGTTAACAAAAAATATTGATAAACTCTGAAGGAATAAATTATACTAAGAAATGCAGCCATATGTAGGTTCTTCAAAAAAAAGTTTCGATTTTAATATGCAAATAAATTGGTTTTGTTTAATAAACAATCACTTACCAATGTTCTTTATATCCCTTTTCATCATTGCAAGAAGGTTACTTATTCTGCAATCGATTTTTTCGGCATTAGATGATACAGTAACTTCTAAATTTTATCGTGAAGAGACATAATCTGTGTAAGTCCTGTTAAGTCGCGATACAGTATCTGCTTACAAATTTTTGGAAGGGCTCCTTGCAAAGTTGTAAGATTCAATAGTCTGATCGCACATATTTCGCCTTTTCTTTTTTGTAAACTAACTTGCTTTGATACGATTCAAAACTCCATAAGAACGACTAGCTTCTTCTGGTTAATGATATGCTTCACTTTTTGTGTTGCTGGGAAGAGTTTCAAAACTAGTGTTTTGTATAGAAGTCTAGTGATCTTCTCTCGAATATCTAGACGCTGTCAAATTGGTCCAGAAGTTTTTTTTTGAACTTGATGCCCTTTCGGTGTTGACTTCTGAATCCAGATTTCTCTTCGACAATGAGACTTTCATCAACTCGTTCTCGACAGTCAGCTACTATTTGTCCTTTAAGAGTCTTTAACATAATTCAGTAAGTTTTAATATTGTTCTCTCTGCCTTTTTTAGCTATTGTAAATTCTATTAAACGGCCCTTGAAAGCCTGATCTATTTTATCAAATTGCGCTAAAAATGTTTCTTTGTAAGTTTTGTTTGTACGAGAACATTCGAACTTTCGACTTTTCTCGACTTTTTCATAGAAACAGCCTTTTCTGAATTCGGTTTCGATTGATTTATTGTCCCTTTTGAGGCGTTAATCGACTGCGTTTATTTTTTTCCACAAACAGGTTCTTTCTTGGCATTGTCTTTCTAGAACCCCCCAGTTGTGGTATGAAAAATATTGGCATTTCTTTCGTAAGTTTCCGTTTATCTTATGCTATCTTCTTGACAAATAAATCCAGGGTTCTGAAAAGAGACCGTTTTTTTCGTCCTAAGCTTTTTCTTTCCTCTATAGTCCCCTGAGTTGTCTCTGACATCATCTTCATTATCCTCGATCTCTCTAACCTACAGACCAAGCAAACTCATTTTCTCTGCAAAAACATCTGCAACTTTTTACGAACTGTCTGGTCTAAAAGATATTTTTTTCCTATTGATTCTTTCAAATTATCGATTCTATTTGTTTTGAACTATTTTTTGATCGCTTTTTTCCTTTATTCCTCTGGGTCTGACTGAATTCATATCCCACCTATTCTTCAATAGTAGTATAAAATGAACTTATTAACTGTTATTTTAATAAACAGTCGGACGTTCCGAATATTAAATTAAAAATGCTCTTATTTAGTAAGTTTGTACTTAGTAACGAATACTTGAGTTTTTTTTCAATTTCTTTCAATTTTTTTATATTAAAGTATACTGCCATATCAAGTATGGCTAGGGAAGTAGCAATGCGCCAAAATCATAGAAACCCTCAGATTCATATCAATTGCCTGACCGATAGAGACCTTTGACTTTGTCCCTAATGTTGATGAAATGTTAGACTTTTTGAGTTAAAGAGTTCCAATTTTATTCTTTCTCCTGCTGCTTCTCTTCGTTGAGATTTACCAAATTTTCATTTTAAGTGAACATGTCACTCATAATTGCTTAGAATTACGACTCATATGCATTGTTGTTTTCCTCCTTCTTGACTTTGTAATCATTGATAAGATCGTTGAGTCTGCCAAAGTCCTGTTAAATCTTCTCCCGTAGCTGAGCTCCTGCGTCCTTATAGGCGGAGGTATTCTCAACATCCCATTTGAGTTGGTGATACTGTTTTTGCATTTTTGTTTTAATTATTTATGAGCTTGTTTTCAGTGGGTTTGCATTTCCGACTTCAAATCAAAATATTTTGACGGTATGATATTCTATTTAATAGCAGAACAGGGGAATGAGTGTAAAAAATAAAAACAGAATCGAATTCCACAGTGGAGTGGATGAGGCATACGATAAACAAACCAAAAGCTCATTGTCGAAGTTTTCGATGAGAAAAAACTGGGTTATCGGTATATGAGTAGAGTCATTCAGAAAAAGTTAAAAATTAAGATAGTCAAATTTATCAAATTCTGATTGATATGTCCTCACTGGATATCCAATCTCTTTATTTAGGTATCTTACAAAGTGGACCATAGCATCCAACAATGACAAATTGATTCTTTTTAGAATCGTCAACATTAAATTTCCCAATCTCCAGGAACTAAGAATATGTATCAGATGTCCGAGTTAGGGGGAAACCAAATATAGTCTGCCGAGCAGTTTCCTGAAATATTAATGCCGATGCTGACTAAACTATGGATATGTAGAATTCTTTGTCTTAATTAGCTTGCAATTTGATAACGAGATATCGAGTCTTTCGAAGACTGAACGTTCCAAAATTAAGATCTCTTTCAGTAGGTAAACAGTTACGTAAACACAAGCGGGAAATTTCAATCCTGAAATATAGAATGTGAATCAGTGGTCGATGAATGAACTCGAGGAGATTTTTCTTGAGGGAAATGAGTATATTTTTTGGAAAGAAATAGAATTGACTTTATCCAGGGATAATTCATAAACTGGGTGTTAGTAGCAGAGTCTCCCAGAGTTAACTACTTGAGTAAGCATCAGGCTTATCCAGAAATTAATGCAAAAAATAGAATAGCGACTTCAAACAAAGAAGCCGTCCTTCTGCGAAAGTACGAGAAATTGAGGATTTCTAAAGTGAAAGATAAATAGGAGTTCTGATCTCCGTATTGATTGATTATCCTCTTCTGAGAATATTAGAATTATTTTTTATCCATATTTAATTTCAAACTATAAAAGAATTGCGATGCCTCCCAAGAAGAAATAATAGGAAAAAGAATTACCTCTATGGGGTCGTCCAGGTAATACTCTCAAAATGGGTATCGTTGGTCTTCCGAATGTCGGAAAATCAACCACTTTCAATGTTTTGGCCAATTTGAATGTGCCTGCCGAGAACTATCCCTTTTGCACCATCTAACCCAATAAAGCTGTAGTTCCAGTTCCTGACTAGAGATTCTCAAAACTTTGTCAAATGTGGAAGCCTAAGTCAGAGGTTGCAGCCGTTCTATCAGTTGTTGATATCGCTGGTCTTGTTAAAGGAGCCTCTAAAGGTGAAGGTCTCGGGAACCATTTTTTAAGCAATATTCGAGAGGTAGATGGGATTTACCACGTTGTCAGGGCATTTGAAGACCCCGATGTAACCCACACTGAAAATGAAGTTGACCCAATAAGAGACATGTAGATCATCAACTCTGAACTGGTCCTAAAAGACTTATAGTACACCACCAACAGATTGGAAGATTTGGAAAAACAAATTAAACGAAATAAACATAAAGAAGCTCTCGAAGAACAAGATTTGCTCGAAAAAGTACGTGCTTTATTAGAGAAAAATATTTGGGTTCGACATTGCAGGGACTGGAAGGCAGAGTAGATTGCTCTCCTGAACACTCACAGATTTATTACTGCGAAGACTGCCGTATACCTGGTGAACCTGTCGTAGGAAGACTTCTTAAACAAGAAAAATAAGTGGCTCAAGAAAATTAAGGAACACATCGATGGCCACGGAGGAGGAGAAATTATTCCATACAGTGCAGAGTACGAAAGACTGAACTTGAATAACGAAGACGAGAAAAAAAGAACGATGGTTCCTAAGATTATCAAATCAGGATACAACGCTCTCGATCTGATTTATTTTTTCACGGGAGGACACGATGAGGTCAGATGCTGGACAGTTAGAAGAAGATCAAAAGCTCCGCAAGCCGCAGGAGTTATACACACCGACTTTTAGAAAGGTTTTATCTGTGCTGAAGTCATGAAATACGAAGATTTTGTTGAGCATGGAAGCGAGCAGGCATGCAAATCCTAAGGCAAATATCTCCAAAAAGGCAAAGACTACACTGTTTAGGATGGAGACATCATATTCTTTAGGTTCAACGTTGGAAAAGGGAAATGATCATCATCTGTTTATCGAATCTTAAAATTCATTTTTCCTTCAAAAACCATCTTCACTCTTTCAAATAATTTTCAAAGAGAGCAGCTATTTAGAAATGAGATTTATGTGGTGAAATCGCACTGAATGGAACAATTAATTTATATTATTTAATTTATTATCAATAACTAGATTATTACTACTCGAGCGTCATATAGATAGGCGAAAGAGGAGTCTCTTTCGAATGTTCGCTGATCGAAACTTATTAGTTGGAAACAATTTTATTTACCACTCGGCCAACTCGGGGTCTCCAATTAACAACTGACTCTGGGTTGAATTAAGTATCGCATTTGTTAGAATTTTCGTCATAAAACGTTTTAACTTATCTTGCCGTAGTTAATCGAGCTCTCTGGTTTTAGTTCATAAATTTGATGAGAGTTATCGGGTGAAAAGGCAGCGCCTTATTTTATGTTGATTTAGATTAGCCAGTCCCATGTTTTAACCCGTTTCCGACGGAATCTTCAGTAGGAATTCCTTTTTCCATCCTAGCAGGTCCAAAAATTTAGTTTGGTCGTGATTGGGAGTAATAATTGTTCAGCTTTTTTTTTTTAATTTCTATGGGGCTCAGTCAACACATAAGATTTTTTTAATGGTCGACTAAATGAGGGTTTTGCATCAAAGCAATCGTTCTTATTGTTTCTAAGCAAGTTTTTAGTCTTTTTTGCATGACAAACATTATCTCTGAGTCGAGTATTGGTTGAAGAGGTACAAAATATTGAAGGAATAATATGCTCAGAGCTACTGTCAAAAATTTCTACTTTGGGATCGGAATGATTTTTTATGACATTGGATGCATACGTAGAAAGATTTCTAAGAGATTTTTTCGAGCTACTTTGCTATAAAGTGCGAGCAGTTTTCTCAGCTTTGCAGTTTATTTGTTCCAAAATGGAAAAACCACAAAGCTTAATAACACTATGGTTTTCTTACTATTTGACAGTTTGAAAAGGACCTTTTCTCATTAGACTCTTATTTAAATTGGAGTTAATTATGGATTACATTTAACTTTATTGTTTTGTTAACTTAATCTTTGCCTACGTCCAGTATTTTCCAAAATAAATCTGGCATAATATTTTGAAATCTGATTTCTTGATTCTACTTCGGAAAAAGTTACGCCTACTTTCATGTCCACGAAGTTTGTCTTACAACATATACTTTCCTTTTCGTGAAATGCTTCTATTACCGTTTTCGTCCATTTTTCTTAAGAAATATGCGATAGAATCTTGGTATTCATTAAAGAAACAGAGTTTTAGCAATTTCAAGCATATAATCAAAATAATGAAAACCAGTATCGATATAAATATTTTCACACTGAAACTAACGGTTAGAAGGGGACAGAGTGGCAATCTTCTCACTTGTGGATTAAAAAGTAATTAGTGGCTCGTGCATTTATAAATATATATCGGAAAATTTCGAACAAAAATTGGGCTAAATGGAAAACTTCATGAATAGCCTATCATCTGACATGCTATAAGGTAATCTCGCGAGTTCACATAGGCAGGAGATAAAAATTAAGAAACTTTATTCAGGAATAACATAGCTAAATTCTGAAGAGGATCAATTAACAAGCAAATTACGTTCTTCGCATGAGTATGAAAGGTTTTATTCGCGTAGAAAGAACCAAATACAGTTCCGAACTCAGCCGGGACGTCAACTAATCATTTGATCTTTTCAGAACCAGCTGCGAAAATATTATGAACACCTATTTTCCATTGCTTATTGACCCTTCTTTTCTTTCCCTTCAAAGCTAGCAGTACCTCATCACCCTAGCATAGAGAGCTCATTGATAAAGTAGGCAGTCTAAAGACCATCATTGAAAGAAATGCAAACATCCTCACTAAAAAGCTCACAAAGCCCAAGGAGTAGGTTGAAAAGGAAAAGAAAATTAGAAAGTTCAGAAAGGGAAAAAATTGCAAAATTCCTATCGAGTCTACGAGCATCATGCAGAAATGGTTGCTTTAAAATTTCAGAGACCCTTATCCTTCTCAAACTAAAAAAACGGAGATGGCAATAGCATCCAAGTTATCAGTAGGACAGGTGAACAACTGGTTCATTAATGCCCGTGAGAGAGTTATCAAAAAATTCATGAAAAAGGATCCCAAGGAATACCAGAAACCCTATCGAGAGTCTGCCTCCGACTCTTCTTGATTTTCTCGCGTTATGTGTTAACTAATTTATACTATACCTAACACAAGCTCACTGAGATCAAATGAATGAATATTTAGATATTTTTTGCAAAATGGTAAAAAATTTATTTGATATTGTTATTCCTCGGTTTTTGATTCAATAATATCTTAATGTACATTAGTAACACTTATATGGGTAAGATCCGATCAAGAGATCACAGTCTACCATAATTACCTTATAATAAAGAAAATCAATAAAAAATGAATGAGAACATGGTGCTAAATCATACACTCATCGGTGCAAATTGATGATTCATTTCTAGTGTCCGTTAAGTTACTAATTTTCTGGATAAAAATGACAGTTTCTAAATGGGCATGGGAGTTAGCAGGGTATAGTTGGTCTTTTCTAGTGTTTTAGATCATTATTTGGAGGCATAGGATTCTTATTTAAGAAATTCGATCTAAATATCAGAATTCATAATAACAGACGGCTATCAATTTGGGAAAATTAAATAATTTCGCTTCCAAAACGTCTCCGAACTGCCCACACATTCCAGTTTCACGATGGTACTGAATAGCATAAAATAAGTGCAGCGTTTTTAAATTGGCTGCTCTCAAAAATTAAAACTGACGAATAAATTGATATGTTGAAGGGCTTCTATCTAAAAACGAAATAAAGTAGATCATTTTTGCGATTAGTATGGGACTAGTTCACAAAAATTAGTGAAGCCTTTTTCGGAACCTTCTCAGCGGAATTAACTAAGGGTACTAGTGAACTGTAAACTCACTAGATCTCTGTCCCAAAATCTTTGCAAAGGGCTTAGTTTCATGCTTGAAGTTACATCGGGATCCGTACTTGCAGTTTCCATACTTGTGAAAGTTTCGACAGAGCTTCTTCTTCAGAGTGGGCTGATAGCGAGCCAGTTCTTATACGCCATGAGCGAAAAAGCAATTCTAGCCATAGGGGCAGTAGCCCTCGTCGGTGTATGTTTTACACAGTTAAATCTTTCTCTTTTGTGAAGGGTTCTCTCCTTCTGATTACTGAGTACTCAACACTTCTGAAGTCATTAATAATCGTATTATACTTCTTGGCGACCTTAATAAAATTTAAGTCTAATTACACTGTATTTCATAGACAAACACTCGATTTTGTTTGATTGCTTGTGAATATTCTGCCAAGTGTGATTTTTAATTAGTCAACAATTGAAATAATATATTCTTTGTATCCTTGTTCACAATTAGTTTTTCTCGGTAAAGGTCACTCAAACAAGGAAACTACACTGCTTAAAACAGTGAAACGTCGCTACAAATCAAAACAATCAGATTTTTTTAAAAGATAAATTACCACAAATAACTTTATATCTAAATAATTCTAATATACTGCTCTCGCTTATTCATATTTCTGTAAAAAATATTTTTACTAAAAAAATAAGATTCAACTTTCCTCCCTATAAATTATATGCTGAATGCTTGATCAGTTTAAAAAATTAGTTATTCTAATTTCAAAGTCGGACTTTCGCATTGTTCAAAAAAAAGTGATTCTCACATTAGTAGATGAGTTCTCCATAAAGTATGAGTCAACCCGAATCCCACATGAAAAAAAAGACTGACCTCTATATTGATACATCATTCTAAGAAAATGGTTATCCAGTGAGGGATCCTTTATATCTCCACCCAGAATAAAACAATGAGTGGGAGTTGAGTATGAAAGTGTAATCTTTGGATTTTAGAGGAATGTCAAGTCGATAAAGAGCTGATGCTCCCATGGCTGAGCGTTAATATCATGAAAGTTAGGAGTAACTTCCATATGATAAGAACAGTATTCTTTCGGAAATATAAAAATCCAATCAACAATCACAGTAGGTTTAACATCCATTGTCTCACTCGTAAGCTACAGCTAAAAAACCCTATAATTCACAGCAAGAATACGCATCAAATTTTCTTAACTTAAAAAATCTTGACAAAGTGTAATCCATTAATGTTCCTGCTAATTCAGCTTCTTCCTTCAATAAACTGCAATCTCTTCTAAGTCCAAAAATCAACGTCGATATCTCCAATTTTGGGCAGTCTCAGTAACAAAAGTAAAAAGATCATCAAACTGATAGAGTGGATGACCTGTTTCCAGAAATCAGTGAAACTTATAAGCGGAAAATTGAACCCAAGAAAAGCAAAGATCAGTCACTGAATTCTACAAATCTCACAATTAATGACTTAAAAAATTAATTAAATAACGCAAAAAGAACAATATCTTAACTGAAATTTAAGAAAAACGAGTTTCATAATCGAATAAACGATGTTTGGATGATTACCACAAAAAAAAGATACTAATCACACTTTTTAGAGTGCCCGCAATATGAAACAGTAAAAGACAATAAGCGTACAATTGAAGCGAATCCCGGTTAAAGAAATTATCTCAGCAATAAGTTTAAATAATCTCAGTATATCTACAAAAAGTACTAAAAACCATAAAAATGCCATTATACTCGTCACTCAAAGTCAAAAAACTGATTTTTTTTTTCTTTTTTCATTAAAAAAATAAACGAAAAACAATCATAAGTTTCAAACATCAAAGCTTTCATTGGGGATTACCTTATAGTCTTTGTCATCACAGTAAAAGGTAAGATTGAACGTACCTTCTGCCCCTTTATCGATACAAGAAGCCATCAGACTGAAAGTGTACGGATAGTTAGGAGCATTTAGCACAATTTATGCAGATACAGTAGTTGAATTAATAGGAGAGCCGGATTTCCCGACGAGTTTGTTCATAGAAAATGTATGAGTTCTTCGACCATCGTTCTTTTGAACCATAAAAAATATATAATTTTTGCCTCTTCTGCTGGCGTCCAACTAATTCTGACTCAATTCGACGAACAAAACACACTTTCTGTTGACTTTGATTCCGTAATGAGGGTTATTTGCTAGTTTGGCCTATGGATTGTTCTTTGTGGGTAATCCTGCCGCAGACTTTCCTTTCCATTACCCATGAAGAGGACCTTCCAATTTCCAGATCGAAGGATCAAATATTCTACAGACATAAAGAGCTCTGAAAACGTAAACAAAGTCCTCTAAAGAGAGCCAAAAAGCTCCATCAGCCTTATTTTCCTCCCCCAACAAGTTTAGCAATCTTTTAGTCCATTTTGGAGAATCGTCGGACCAATCGAGTTGAGATTCCATTCCTTATTTTCCATGAGGATTTCGAACCTTAATTAGGTGATTACCATCAAGATCTCTGACATCAATAACGAGATAAGCGTGTCCTTGGACAATTCCATCTATGTCAACTGCGTCACCCTGGGCATTTTCCGGAGAACCTGCTCCCATTAGATAGCCTGCCTTCTTAAACTCAACCATTTTGTTGAAGATTTAGATAGTGTTTCTTTATTGATATTATTTGAGTCTAATTTATTCGGGGAACCCTCCGAGAATATCGGAAAGCGCAATAGAAACCTTTCCACCGATAATATTTTGGTATCCCCCATACAATTTCGCATACGCTTTTTCGAGAATATTTGTAAATATTTCTTTCTCATCCTCGCATCTTCCAAAAAGCCAAGAATTGTCAGGACCTACTGGAAATTCATTGTCAATTATCACATATATGTCTTTGTTGAATTTTCTGAATTTCAGCATATAAGATCCCTTTGGATTTTACCATTATCCAAATCCCATTATTTTCTTGATATTTTTCTACCCCAAAACTCCTATTGCACTTATTAGATAGCAGTCTCCAATATAGCCTTGTCGTACACTCATGGATGTTTTCCCGTCCTTAAGAACAACACAGCTTTAATCTGGCCTTTTCCAGCTCTTAACGTCGCTCCTTACATCGGGAGGAATGACATCATTCGAGGCTCGGAAGGTGGCATCTGTATATGCCTGAGTTATGGTCTATTTGATCTTCTTAAGCTTTAGGGGAGAGTCTCTCATTTTTTCAACAGGGAGATCAGAGTCGTCAACTTCATCATCGAGAATTTTTTGTCTCAACTCTTCTTCCCTCTTTTTTTCGGACTATAGATGCTTGTTATTAAGTTCTTCACTTTTTTTTTCATTCTATTCCTTTCTAACCTTCCACGCTTTGAGTTACTTATCAAACTGAATCTTTTGAATGGGAGAAAGAGCATTGTATTCGAGTAAGGCACTGTTATAAATCGACTCCAAATCGTAAAGTTCACTATCCAGGATGATGTTGACTCCTATACTCGCAAGAAACTACTCTGACTCACGAATAAAGGTTGTAAATTGAAGCATTTTCTTTTTGCGAAAGGTTCCCACTTTGAACATGACTCTGATCCAATAGTTAATGAGTTGGATTTTCTCATCTTCGATAACTTTCTCCAGTTTATCTTCTAGATCGTGTATGATTACATCAATGTCATCTTCGTTTTTTTAATTCTAGTTGCCCATCCTTTACTAATTGTCCTCTCCGGGGTTGGGGTTGATTTTGCCTCCATTTTCCTAGACTTCCTTATATGTGTTGATCTTGGCAGTCAGATCTTTAATATTGGGGAGGGCAGTTCCTTAATTAGCCTTCATGAGTTCGGACCACTAATCCTAGAGAAGTTCTTGGGTGATTTAGTTTTTCTCCTTCCCGGCCTTGTAGCTGTTATAAGTGGTGAAGTAAATTGTGGTGAGGAAAGCAACAAGGAGGAATATCTGACTGGCAGATATACCGATATTGACATCAGCAATGAAAATTTGCATAAGTACTGTGTAAGAATAGTACATTATCCACGCTGCAAACCAAGTCACAATGAGCTGATTGTTAGTTTTTACAGATTTAACCTCGGGATCGTACTTAAATATTGGATGTCCATAGGGCGAAAAAAAGTTAGGCCTGTCGTATCTGTCTCTCAAGTTCCTGAACAGAGATTGTCCCGCATACAGCAATACGAGCAAGTTTATCACCAGATATGTCACACTGAACCCATAAAAGTTGTTAAAACCGTCATCAACAAACGCGTATATCATAATTGCAAAGCAAGTCACGACTATTATCCCAACCGATATGGGAATCAAAATCCAAGGCAACGATTTATTTCGATAGAGATAAATGTACACAACCACCATTATGTAGCAATAGTAAAATGCGATTCCGAGTAAGGATATCCCGATAATCACCTCCGAAAATGCTGCAATCACGACAATTCCTATGGCAAAAAACAAAAGGACACTTATAACTGACACTATTATTGTCGGGATGGATATTCCTTGATCCCGAAGCAATGCAAAAGTTGCATACAGAGTTAAAATAAGCACATAGATTATCCCCCACGTCAAAGTCCATACAGGAGCAGCATTCCACTCAAGAACCAGACACAAAGCACCATAAGCATAGTTGACTATCAGTCCAGAAATGAAGAGAATTATGTAAACAAAGTGAGGTGTTTCCAAAGTCTCAAAGTACCTCTTCATGGGCACTATTGTTAGGAACAGGAAGACGATCTAAAAAGTAATGTTGAAGGCAGTATGATCGCCTTGAGTGAACCAATACGCTAAGCAGAATCCTAGTAGAGAAAGGATCATGACAGGAATACTAAGAACTATTGCTCTGTCAGTCGGGAGCATGAGATCCTCTTTCAGAGCAATAATAATGTTACTCTGTCCTTTCCAGTCCTAATACTCGGAACGATCATCCGGTCCTCCCATCATTATATTGGATTACACCTATGCGCCTTCCATTAGATTTAGTTTGGTCTATTCCTTCATTTACCCTTCCCTCTCCTTAATTCCTTTTATCATACTGATTCTGTTGTCTTATATTTTTTTATTCCTGTCCATCCTTTTCTTGATTTTTTTGTTGTAGGCTGGAATATCGCCAAATAGTAGGTAGTCATTTTATCTCCAGTTGACAAAGAATACAACAAAAGACTGATAGAAAATAGGAAGAAAAACACAAGCTGCCCACAGAATATGGTTATCAACCTGAAAATGGAGATAAACTCCAAGTACCACTAAGAACACATATGAGAAAAATAAAAACATATAGAACTCTCCACAAGATTCGAAACCCATATAGTATTTAGTAATAGACCTGATCCTTTCAGCAGACCTTTGGATGATCCTCAGGCTAATCGTATAAAACAGAAATGAGAATGATAGAAGAATAGAAGCAACTCCAATTGCCCAAAATGGAAACACTGTTGTTTGAACAGTAATTGTGTTGGTAGTTATTGTTGCGCCATTGTCATTTCCGAGATAGTATATAAGTCCCGAGAACATCGCAAGCATAATTAGACTTGGGACCTAAGGCATTTTGAATATGTTAATTTTCTGGGCGGACAGTGATGGAATCTTTTCAAAGGTTGGATAGTGCTTGTTAATTATAAGTATCGCAATGTAACCTTGTAGCAGGATGTACAACAAACAATAGCCAAGGAACCACAGTTCACCAGCAAATCCAATGAGACATATTCTGACCATCAGTCCCGAAGTGCTGCTGAAGAATGGATTCATATTTGTTTCTTTAGTGATGTATATCAGCATAAAAATGATAATGTCCGTACTGATAACACAAACAGAATTTATCAAACCGATCGGACCAAAGTTTGTGTGAAAATACGTCACTAGCGTGTAGGTTAAAAGAGTAAAAAATCCTAAAATGTACAAAACCACAATAATGATAATTTTTGTGATTTTTCTCGTACAAATTTCAAAATAGATACCCCCGCAAATAATACCTGGTGGGTCTTTTTCGTCCTTCCAGATTTGAATTTAATTCATAACCTACTTCCTGAGTTAAGGATTCAAGGCATGTGCAAGACTCCAGCAACTACCATCCATCAACCAAAGACCAATGGATATAAAGATGCCATTAATTATGAGAAGCACGGCCGTCAGAGCAAAAAAGGAGTTCTTATTTCTAAAGTGAATATAATATTTACGTATTCTGCCATGCTAAACTCATTGTAACAATTTAGGCTACCAAGAACAAGATAAATAACACCAGGATTTTGGCATAAAACCACTTAGAGCTTGTAGGAACAAATATCGCCATGATGAACAAAGACACAAACAAAACTGGCACTGTTGGGTTGGCACCAGAATTGACTCCAAGCAAAATTACCCACACCAGCAGCAGGATCAGCGGTGTTAGTAGCATCAAATAGTAGACAACAGCAACTACAGTTGCAAGAATGTTGTTTTCTGAGTTTTATACGTTTTACTTTTAAATGCTGTGAAGTTTGATTTTAGGAATGCTCTCACACCTCTTATTCTTCGTACGTACTGCAAAAGCACACCAGCAACAGCTGTTGTGACCGCGAGAGCTACACCGATTCCGAAAAATTTATCGTTGAGGGTGTCGAAGGTGACAGTGGTTGCCATTGGCAGTTTTATAAAATTAATATATTAATAGCCGATGGATTCTATTTAATTTTTAGACGAAGGAATAGTCAATATGTTGTTATGAATTGAATCCAAATTGAAAAGTTTGATAATATAATTTGTATTTGTAGTTATGTCCGAAGAAAATGAACCGCCAAATCGATACTAAATTCCGGAATGTACAATTTGCCACTTTCAACTGGCAAATGAAATATACAGTTTAGCATGCGGACACATATTTCATTTCGCTTGCATTTCACAGCAGTTCTAGTATCGTGGAGTTTGTCCAAACTGTCAAAAAAGATCATCTTCGAAAGTAAATTCTCTACATCGACTAAGGAATTACGAAGGATTGTGTACCCATTAGTTTCTTTAGGAACTAAAGGAGATCAAAAAGTAGACAGGTTACTGGAAGGCATGGCGTAATATTAAAAAAATCCCTTCTAAACTCTCGTCAAATAGGTCAAGTAGTCAACGATGGCACGCGAAAAAGCAGAGGCACAAGCCCTAAAAACCGAAATTGAGATTAAAAAACTTCTCCAATAGGTGGAAACAGCAAAAATACTACATACGAACGACCGAAAATAGATTGATCAAATGAAAAGGTAAAACTACAGTCTCAGCAAATACACCGAAAAACTTCAAGAAAAATACGACGAAATCAATAAGTAGGTGATGACCATGCGTGTCTAAGTGTACTAGTATCAGAAAAGAAACTAAAAACTAGAAAACTACGAACGTGTCAAAGAAATAATGAAACAAAACTCGAAAGACATCGTTCAGTTCAAGGCTGACCAATAGTCCAGGATGACTCCTCCCGAACAAATCGCAGAGAATTTGTACGATATGCTACTTATGGCCAAGCTTGACATCGCTAAATTAAAGTAAAAACTCGGAGAACAACCACATAAACTTAACTAAAAGGAAAATTAAATCCGAAGAGCAAAGGATTTAGTCGAAAAATATAGAAACTAATCCACGAGAAATCTTGAAGAAAAATAGAAGTATCGGAAAAAATATTAGTAAATCAAAAACAAGTATAAGATTCTTAAATAGAAACTTAGACAGGAAAACGATGCAGATCATCCTGACTTTTAAGACAGCATAGGATTTGATTCCAAAAACTCCAAAAAAGCACCTCCTAGTTTATAAGCCTCTTTAAAGATAGAGATGGAAATAGCACCCAAGACTTCTATTGATAAAAAATTTGCGGTCAATCAACAAAGTTATGGTGGCTTTACAATGAAAAGAAAGCCTTAAACTAAATAAGGGAATGTTCACAACTAGAAGCCAACTAGTTTTTTTTCTTTAGGGAAAAAACAATGATTATTTATTCCTGACTTAATATCTCATTTGAGTAATG
>JAOWAT010047678.1:0-11541 GCA_028571025.1 Longipedia americana | reverse complement strand
AAATCTACTCTGAAAAGCTCATAAATCATTGGATTTTTCACCCGACAATATATTTTCGGTTTATTTGCCCTGCCCTAGCAAAAGAGACACCACTATTAACCCTTATCGTCATGCGATGGTTTATCTAACCTTATTAGCGCATGATGATCAGGGTTAAACTTATAAGCTCACCGGATCGCTAGAAGAGTAATGTGCTATTGGGCAACCTCTCATGACAGAAAGGAATAGCTATAAAACTGTCATTGCTCCCGTCTTGAAAATAATGCTAAATTTTGGGAAAACCCATCAGTAAAATGTGAAAATATGCACTTTTGAAGAATTGACAATGTGTTTAGAATCAAATTGATACAGTTAAAGACGGATATAGCCTCAGGATTTCTTTTGACAAAATTTTTTTCCAAAAATTGAGGAAAATTTTTCGCAAAACTGAGAAAAAATCGCAAAACTCAGATATACGAAATTTCTAGGCATTTAAAACTTGACTTTTTGATTCAAAATTGAAGAAAAAGGAACGTTTTTTTGCAAAATTTTCCTAAGATATGTAAATTTTTTGAAAGAATGAGCAAATTTTACCAGAAACTGAGAAAAAAGATTTAAAACTGAGAAATTTTTTCCAAAACTGAGCTCCAAAAACGCAAAAACTGCGATTTACGGAATTTCTAGGCATTTAATGAGTCTAGAAACGTGTCAAAAATAAAGCCTGATAGCGTCACGACGGATATAGCGCCAGTACGGATATAGAGACGTCACGATGGATATAGCGACGTTGCTATATCTGTCGTTATGTAATAATTTTGAAAAAATGTCGCTATATCTGTCGTCTTGGCCCCAAAAATGGCATGATGCTATATTCGTCTTCTACTGTACAATTTTTGGACATGGCAATGCTGCAAGCAAATTTTATGATCACTTTTGTGAGGCTGCCTCTAACACTACTATAAAAACTGTCATCCAATAGAATGGCTACTTCATAAGCGATCTGATGAGAAGGCTTTTTTGCCCACTTGATGGAAAGTGTCAAAATTGATGAATTTTCACCCTTCGAGTTTTTTTTTTATTTTTGGAGGTAACTTTTTGAAAAACAGTTTACCTGTTTGCATGGTAAAAATCATAAACGTGCAGGCCATGACCCACGCGGCATCATCATTTTCAAACTCCAGTCCAAGTTCTTTTGCGACAGTCCCATTATACTTCCACAATCTCAAAATGTCATTCGCATTCATTTCAGCTGGGATTTCACCAGACTGTTGCCGCTGCTTCCGGGCCATTCCTGGAAAAAGGGTGTTCCATGAAGTTATTTTGTTTTTAACCCTCCCATAAACAATAATGGGATTTTCAAAATTTTCTCATGGTATAGGGACCCAGGTTTTTTTCACGGAATTTTCCGAAAACTCAGCGCAAAATTTTTGAGAAACTCACACAATATATCGGAAAACTCAGAAATACGAAATTTGACCAAAATCTAACTCCATCAAATTGGAGTTTTGCGTAAAATTTCGGTGTTTTTAGTGTATTTTGCAGGAACATGCGTAAAATATTTCTAAAAACTACAATTTTTTTTTGAAAACTCAGACCAAAATTTTAGGAAAACTCAGCAAAATTTCTTTGAAACTCAGCTCCAAAAATGCAAAAACTCCAAAATACGAAATATGACCCTGTTTTGATAATGGTCAAACTGCGAAAAAAAGCCTGGGGGATTAGAGCTTATTTATTTCCTTTTTGCCCACGTATAAAATTTGAAATGATAGTTAAACAATCTCCCGAAGTTGTACTTGTAGCTCAGGTTACCTCAGGGTTGAAATAAGAAACAGTCCCAAAATCTAATTTTTGTTGGGGTCAAAATTGTTGGAAAAAACTATTGACGAGTAAAATAAATAAAAACAGTAAATTGATGTTCTTGGCACACCAAAGCTATTTTTCTTAACAAGTTCTTAGGCTATAAAAAAGTATAGAAGTTCAGGCTTTTTTATTCACGCTTTGTAGAACTATTAAATGTTCTTCAAATTTCGTAAATCCTGGTTTTGGCATTTTGAAATCTCAGTTTTTAGAAAATTTTCTCAGTTTTGCAAGAAATATTGTCAGTTTTGAGAAAAATTCTCAGTTTTGCTAAATGCTAAATTTTTTGAAAAAAATTATGAGATTCTTTGACATTTTCCTCATTATTAGGTCATAATTGGCTCAAATAGGCAATTTTGAATAAATGAGGCCCCAGGAAAGTCTAAAAAAATCATTTTTGTTAACCCTTATTAAACTGCGTTGCAGGCTTTTTTTGCCAAAATATTGGCGAAACTCAGCTCCAATTTTGGCGAAAATCAGCGTAATTTTTTGCGAAACTCACCAAAAATTCCGCAAAACTCAAAAATATAAATTTTTAGAAAATGGCATTTTCTAAAAAGTCTTAGAACTCAGTATTCCAGGCTAAAAAGCGCGAATTTTTGCTGAATTTGGAAGAAAAGTGCCTAATCTTTGTTTATTTTCAAGGTACATACATGTAGCACTTTTTGTGGGAAAATTGGTGACTTATTTATTTATTCTTCTGAAAAAAGTTTAGAAAATACAAAAACTCAAACAAAAATTTGAGAAACTCAGAAATTTATCAGAAACTCAGCTCCAAAAACACAAAAACTCTAAAATATAAAATTTTTAGAAATTGAGCATTTCTAAAAATCGGGCAAAAGAAAGCATGCGTTGGTGCATTCTACCCAATGGAAACGCCATTATGAAATGACTTTATAATCATGCGTGGCACTTGTCAATAGCGCAGTTGAATGACGGTTAAATAGTGAAAATTGGGGCCATTTTAATGTCGAAATATTTTTGATAAAATTCTAAAAATTTCGTAATTCCTGGTTTTGAGATTTTTCCTCAGTTTTGTGAAAAATCTTGGTTCTGTGGTTTTTACCCTTCAATATTTGTAGCCGAAGATTTTTGTAAGTAATTAATCAATTTTGATGGAATTACTAGCCTCAATAAAAAATCAGTCTGTTCAGTTCAATGATTTCTGATTTATTACTGAATCACACAAAAAAGGAAATCTAAAACCGGTTGAGACATTAGACAACATAAACGAGTTAAAACTTGAGTACATAAGACTGGTTCTGGAAACAGGGATTGATAATGAATTCAGGAATTTCATTAAATATTTGAAATACGAAATTAAAAGTAATTCACATTTCGACAGGTTTTCAGTTTTGATGTCTTCTGTGAATAAAAGAGCCTGAGAAGTTGGAAAGTTTCATTTTTAGTAGGGTGTTTCACCAAAAATTATATTGTATAATTTTTGCCAGAGGACCAACTTTCCCGACAGATTTTGATCTACTGAATCCAAAAATATCAACATTTTGGCCAAAAATCTTTTTAAAAGGGGGCCCTACCTTCATTTCAAATATGACAAATTTAGATTAGGGAATTCATGCATTTTCAAAATTTTGAAAGTGTGAGAGATGAAGTTTTGTTTCATAAGAATGAAAATAGAGCAGAAAATTACGGGAAAGTGTGTAAACTGCTGCTATTTTAATGGCAAGGTAGGGCCCTCTAAAAGTTACTTTTTTGAAAATCTGAGACCAGATTTGGATTCTACAGCTCAAAATCTATATGAAAAGTTAGTCCTCTTGAAATTCTAGGCCCCCGTGAAACACCCTACTCAAAGTCAAAATATCTTTGGTCACAACCAATCATAACAAAAAGTGCTTTCAAGAACATGGTCACCACATGAAGGAGAGTTAAGATTTTGATCTAATTTCTTTTGCAGAAAGGTAAAAAGACAAAGGTTTTAACCTAAGGTTTATTTTTAGTGGTTTTCTGGTGTTCTTAGCCTTCAAATTTGGCGCAGGCACATAAACCCTCCCCACCATCCAGCCCCAGGAGGGTTAATTATATCAAAAATTTTATTGTATAATGTATATGAACAATATCAATAATCTTTTATTACCATATGATATGATATGATAAATTGGAATGGTTTTCAAATTCTCATTGCTTACTATAATTGACTTTTGTACTGTACTACCTTTCTCCTAAAATAATGTTTATCAATTCTCATTTCAATAGGAATGACAATATGAACAAATGATAACATTGAAAAGTGAATTTAAAAACTTAATGGTTCTTTAGTCAGGGCACAGCCCGAGTTCACAAAATTTATATGATCTGTCTTAACAAAATTATCTGCCCATGCAACGCTGGGTCCTGTGCGATGTCAATATGAGCAATACAGGCTTTTTTGACAAAATTTTCCAATAACTGAGGAAATTTTTCCGCAAAACTGAGAAAAAATCGCAAAACTCAGACAAACTATATTTTTCAGCCCTGAAAACTTGACTTTTTGACTGAAAATTCAAGAAAAACGGACTTTTTTGCAAACTTTCCCTAAAAATGCTAAATATTTAAAAAGAATCTGAGCAAATTTTACCAAAAACTGAGAAAAAATAAAAACTGAGAATTTTTTTCCAAAACTGAGCTCCAAAAACTCAAAAACTGCGATTTACGAAAATTTTAGGCCTAATTTTAAGGGTTTAAAACCCTGTGATGTCAATAAAAAATAAGGGGAATTTTGTTCGCGAACCGACGAACGTAACGATTTGAAACTTGGCATGTGGTAGCCTTATGGCCTAACAATAGTTGAGTTTGCCCACGCCATTAATTGCGGTTAATCCATATCTGCATTGTAGTAATTAATGTTGTAGTAATTAATGTTGTATGCATTTAATATTGGCAACATATTTAGTAACAAGTATGAGACCGTGTACCATAGTGACCTTTTAATTATTCAAGTGAAAATTTGAAAAGGCCGCTCGAATGTCGATTATGTTTATTTGATCTCATTTTGAGAAAATTGCAAAGTTTTTCGCAAAAGTCAGACTTATTTTTCGAAAAATCGCAAAAGTTTCGAAATATGGTAAAATTTTCAACAGTTCTAAATTGCAAAAATTTCGAAAATCTGCAAAATTTGAAATGAAATTTCAAAATTCATGGAAAATTTTGGAAAAATTTCAAAAATTTCAAAATATTTCAAAATTTTCCTATATGTCAAAATTTTGAAAAGTTATTAGAAATTAAAATTTTTAAAAATTTGCAAAATTTTTCATGGAAAATCCATAACTCAATCATCTGATCATCAGAATCGTTGAGCGATTCCGAAATTATTTACCAAGGAGAAAGGAAACAATCACAAAACCATCCACAAACAGCTGCTCTTAATCATCTGAATGAAAAATTAAAAATAAGTAGGTTTGCCCACAATCCTTAATACATTTTTAGATATTTGAATAATTTGACAAATTTTGTAAATAAAAAAATTGAAGAGGTGCCTCCTTCGTAGGAGCAGCTCTTAAAATAGAGATGATCACTAATTTTCAGTACACCCCTGTTTCTTACTAACATAAAATGCAAAATTTGTCCAATACTATTCAACACCTAATATTGTTTGGATACACCCTTTCTGAACTAACTCAAAAAATGCTATCTCAAAATTCAAGAAAATGAGCAAGCACAAGCATTTTGAATGAGTAAAAACTTTCAGGCTAGCCAGGCCAAATGTGAAAACTTAAAAGGGCTTGTGAATGCTCAATTTTCAAGATAAACAAAAATTCAAATTGCGTTACTAATCATTTTTAATCTATTTTGATATATGAGGCGTCTCAAATGAAAACCAGCGCTCTGCGTGAAGCTCTGAGCGCTGGTTTTCAGTTACGAAGTCACATATGTTCTGTTCAGCAAAATCAAATTTTATGATCAGCCCTATTTCTAGAGACTTCCGGATTTTGAAAAATAACGTAAATAGTATATCAAATTTCACGGAAAATGGAGAACATCTTCAAAAATACTTCTAATTAACCGATTCTTCTCTGTGATGCATCTACTTCATTGACTGCCTGACTTAGAAATTGCTTTAAATGTCCTCTCAAAGTCTTCATCTCCAATTTCAAATCTACTAATTCGTTCTTCAAAGCATCAAGTTCTTGAGAAGAAGAAGACATTTCTTGTGAGGAAGCATCAAAATTGTTATTTATCTCTACATTTCTCTTGAAAATGTTGTGGCCTTCTGAGTTGGTATTGCTGAAGATCGAATCTCTTGGGAGCCTCGATACCGGATCTTCGGTAGAATCAGAGCTAGTGCATTCTGGAAACAAAATAGCAAGTCAATCTTATGCTAGATACTACTTTAAATAGTACAGGGATCTCTCAATATAACGACACTCGATTTAACGACATCTCTCAATATAATGACATATTTTCAGTTCAAAAAAATTTTCATTTACTAAATAAACCTCTCGAAATAATACAATATCGCGGTTTAATGAAATCTTGCTTGCCTCCCAAATGTGTCGTTAAATCGAGAGACCCCCTGAACTACCTCTGTCTCAAAATAGATATGGCCGTTCTATTATTCATTTTGAACGCTTCTTTTTTACGGAATTTGATTTGCACTTTTTGCCTCAATAAAGTGTGTCAAATTCCGCAAAAATGCAACATGCAACATAAACAAAAGAACGGCCCTATCTATTTTGAGACAGAGGCAGTTTTTTTACCGAATCCCTCCCAGAAAGGGATTTGGAAATATTTGTGAGGATATGCTAAGTTTCCAGCATAATTCGCAAAATGATAAAATGAATAATGGTTTCGTTCCTAAAATTTTGAAGAAAATTGTTTTTTAACTTTGCTGCAATATTGGTAGCGACATTTTCTACATTGATTTATAAGTAATTCCAGAGAACTTCATGTTTACGGGCAGGCAACATGTCCAAAAGTGAATTTTCAGTATGACTTTTGGTCCAATTTCTGCTGAATCACCCTAAAATGATGTATTTTGACCCAAAAAATGATTGCTAATCAACCATTTTTGCAAAAAAATTTGTTTGGGATGTCGCAGGGCAGTTAAAGTTTACTACATAACGGGCCTTTTTGCTTAAAAAGGCACCTTGCTATGTAGTAAACTTTAAAGGCCCAGAAATACTCTGCGATGGATTCTTTTTCTAAATTTTTCTTCAGCGATCTTATTACAGTATTTTATAAAAATACGCAGTTTAAACATAATTCAAAGGGGATGCAAGCCATTTTTAAGAATTGACTACATAAAGTCAGGAGTGTTCATTTTGGTATAAATCAATGTATCTTGGCACCAAATACTAAATTATTAATATCTGGCTTTTAGCAGTTGCACATTTTCTTAAATTTGAACGATTTTCCGAATTTACTAGCCAATTTGGAAACATCGGAAATTTATGTAAATCCTTCAAATTTCAGAAAATGTGCAACTATCACAATACTCACTAATAGTCTTTTGAATCTGATATGCATTAAAGATGTATTTCTACTTTTTGGCTCTCGAAACATGTTTAAACTGTGAAAATAGTTGTAACAAAATTCAATATCCTAATCAAGAAGAGTTCCAAATCTAGTGAAAAGGTTTTGTGAATTTAACATGAAAATTTCAGGGAAGATTAGAAGAAAAGGAATGGAAAACTGAATTTTGAGGTCACTTTGGACTTAAATTTTGGGACAAAAGATACTTTTTTTATGAAATTGTTTTGCCATTTTCTGACAGTAGAGATTGTTTACAATTTAAAAATTCAAATTTGGATACCAAAAAGTGGTCTGATCTTCTTATAAATCATGTCACCCAGGCATCACTTTTTTCAAAGTGCAAAAAAACTATTTCTGGAAATATCTGTCTTTACAAAATCTTTTTAAATATTTAAAACTTTATTTGGACAGTAGGTTCAGAGTCATTTTGATAAAATCAAAATATTATTAATAAAATATGCACAGACAGCCTTTTTTGGTGACGTTGAAAGGCATCATTCCATATAGGATTCAGAGCCAGCTTTAATTGAGTTGTGATCTCCAAAGTTACTTTCTGGAGCATGATTAATGAGAAGTGACAATTTTACTCCTGAATGTCTTTTGAGATTTCGAATATATTGCCAGTTGCCCCCAAAAGCTCATGGTGCCTGAATCTTAACAAAAACTTGCCAAATAAATGGAAGTGATTACTTTAACTTTATTAGTCAGTTATATTGCATTTGGAGACTCCTTTAGTTGACAACAAAAAGAAATCATCCCTCAGGCACCACCATCATCATCATTTCATCAGTCTACATCAATTCCTTGTTTCTTTTTTTGTTTGATTGCCTATGTGGCTTCGCCCAAGAAAGTAATTTTCACAAAGCAACAGTGAAGTAGAAACTTGAGCAGTAAAGCAGGTGTGTGGTAGAGACAGTTCATTGGTATTTAAGGCACCATAAATGAGGCAGAGTTCAATTTCATTTCCGATATCTACAGTATAAGGTATTTCAAAAAGTCACGTGTGTTCAACATGGGTCAGGATGTACTTTCCCAAATATTTTCAAACTACTGGAGTAGACCCCAGTTTTGAAAATTTTGAATGTGGGTTGACTACAAATTTTTTTGGATAATTTGTTGGAAGCAGCCGATTTCAAGCACCTTCCAATTTTTTAACCAACTAATTTCTATTGCGTTTTACTATTTAGCAGGTGAAGCAGACATCTTAAAATAATTTTCAATTTAAAAAAAAATGAATTTAAAAAAATTATCACTGGAAATTCTGGTACAAAACAACTCCTTGGTTTCTTAGGACAAGACATTGCAAAATTAGGTATGACATGCCATGTCCTAATTAATCCTCATATTTTTAGAGGTTGATATTCTGACAGAATCCCTACCATACCGTAGAAGATCAAAATTGGACTGCTCAAAATGCTTAAAATTCATTCTCTTTTCATTTTAGCATAGCTAGGTCCGATTTAACCTTTGCAGGTCCGATTTAGCACAGAATACGGTAATTCTTCGGAGTGATGGTTAAAAGAAGGGGTAAGCTAATCCTTTTTCACAAAGTAAAAAGATTGGTAAAGATAGAATCTATAAAAAAAATCTGGAAATAAATGATACAGCCAATCCAAAGCACTAAATCAGGCTTTTTTGTCTTAATGTTAATGCTCTAGATTACAAAGTGCTCGTTTTGGTGCTTTCTTGTAGCTGAGGTTAGAAAATTTGGCTGTTTTGAAAGTTTTTGGCTTGATTTTAAAAATGTTTTTGTTACATATCGTATGTTCATAAAAATATTGTAATTTATTGTAAATTTTAAAAGTTACGAGATTAAAAAATATTTTTTACTGAAAGTTCTATTTTGGGTAGTTTTAGTAAAAATATTGTCGAAAAAAGCCTTGAAATAATCACGAGACTTAAAAATGATAAAAATAGAATTTCATCAGACTCCAAATAAAATTTCAAAACTGGTTTTGAACTGATTTGCAACGAAGAAGAAGAATTTACAGATAGGATCTGTCTATCCGCTTTCTTAAAAATTGAATTGAAGCTCGGTTTGACAACCATTCTAAGTAGACTGAGGAGTGAGGACTTATTTATGTAGTAAAATTTTTCACTAAATTGAAAAACCCAATCACCACTTAAAATTTAAGTAAATATAAACAGATTCACCAAGAAAAAAATCGAAAAATTTTGGAAAACTGAGAAGCAGTGAGCAACTAAAATTTACTTCAACAAAAGAAGCCTTTTAATGAAAAAAGTCTTTATTGAAGTAAATTTTAACTGTCCAGAAATAATGTGGATTTTTTTTAAATTGTACAGAGGGACTTTTTACAGCTTTGTTAAAAATTTAGACCCTGTCTGGGCTGACTTTGAGAAAAAATGATAAAGTGCCACCCCTGTTATAAGAGGTTTGGGTGTGGATGGGTTTGGCTGGCTCCTTGATAGGCCTGAAAGAGAGAATGAGGGCTGTAAAAAAAGAAGAATTTCGAATGTACTCTGGGAAGGAAAATTTATGGCTTTTTTCAACGGAAGGAATCTTTTGTCAGAAAACACATTTCATTATCTATAATGAGTTTCTTATATTGATGTTGTAAAATAAAGATGCAATGAAATACATTCTCTTATGAACAATTCCTTTTTTTAATGAATGACAATTTGGATAAAAACAAGCACAAAGGCCATGCATAACCTGCGGGCGTTTTGCAAACATCTGATTGTTTGAAAGCCCAAAAATTTTTAAGCTAAAGAATAAATTTGAAAATTTTTCTACTATGCATTGATGGTGGCTACGTCGTCAAAATAATTTGTCAATGACCCTGATGATGCAACAATGCTATGTTTGCCAAAGACCACTTTGCATCATGTGACAATGTTCACCGAAGACCGCTTTGCATCACGTGATGTCGTATGATGACGTACGCTAAATTGCAAAAGGGTTCCCCCCTTCCCCCAACAACAGCAAGAAGATCATTATTCCTTGACCTGTGTTGACCCAAAGGTAGAAAAACTATGAAAAAACTTTACAAGCTGTTTTCTTAAATTTTCACAAAACGTTTTACTCGACAAACTCCTTGGGACACCTAAAATTGAGGACACCTAAAGTTAATTTTTAATACCCTATCGAGATTCATACAGTATGCAGTCTTAAAAATTTAGGCCCGTTGCAAGCTCCAAAATTAATACAAAAATTTGCGTGTAGATCACATGTTTTCATTTAACACAGCTGGATCCCACGTGAATAGAAGTAATTTTTTTCATACGTTTTATAACATGCATTTCATTGAAGTGGTTTTGTGACAGCTGTTGCTATAAAATTCTGTACGTTTTTAAACTTAAACAAATGTACATTTTATGAGAAAAAACGTGCATCAGAATTACTTTATGAGATTTGGACGTAGAATTATTGTTAACAGTGTATAAAAGTTAAAACTAGACTAGAAAATAATGCTTCATTGCTCATTAGTTGCTCATGATTCATTAAAATTACACTTCATTTTGAAACAGCCTCATTTTGAAACAGTTCTGAATTTCCAATGCAAATCAAAAAAGCATTTTCTTGTTTTGGCAACGACCAAGCTACAACAGTACACTCAAGCACCCTATACAGTAAAACTGATTATGAAGGAGGCAGAAGGATTTGAGGGTGAAAGTTTTGAATCTTTCAAATCAATGAATCTTTTAAAAACTTGAAATTTTCAAAAAATAACAAAATATTTTTCATAAAATAACTTTTTTGCGTCTGGTATTTGCGTCAAAAAGTTATCTTATGGAAAAAATTTTGTTATGTTATAACAATACTGAGTTTTTTTTTATTATTTTCTTGAGCCGGACTCAGAATTCAGTCTTGAATCTTTCACATTCACCATCAGTGTTGCTACATAGGATCGTTGAGACGCTGTTTGCATGAAACCCAAAATTCAAAACAGAAACCACTGTCTTTGACCTTGAAGTTATCCCTGAGGGCAATTTCTAGAAAACTGAAGAGTACACTCACCCAACACAGTTGTTCAATAAGCAAAATAAGTCAAAATTAATTGTCCGCAAATGATAATGCCCAAACAAATATCTCAGTATACATAATACGTTACAGATATGTGGCAGTTCAGATAAGAACCCGGCCCTTTAATAAATCTTATGTAGTGAACTTTCAAGCCAAATATCGGAAATTTGGTATGTCAAAAAGTGTTCTTCTTCATTACAAATGAAAGTTTGAGTGCTTGAGAAAAATTATGTAATTATGAAATTTTTTGA
>JAOWAT010047567.1:0-11547 GCA_028571025.1 Longipedia americana | reverse complement strand
ACTGAACTATGGATACACTTTTTTTATAAGCATAGGGTAATTTCGAGGTAAGGCTCCGATATGTTTTTTTGAGGAAAAAAGGGTTCAAATTATGCTTAGCATATGCTTATTTTTCATGGGATAAAATACACGTGTTTACCAAATAGTATCGCAAAAAAGTGATTTTTGCCGGTTACTTTAGCGAATTGAAAATTGTCGCGCGAAGGCAGAAAACCATAAGAAAGTATAGGCGGCGAAAGCAGCGCGCCAAAATTTTATGAATTGCTTGGCTAAAACTGCCATTTCAGTAAGCAAAAATTTCCAAAATAAGCCTTCAAAATATGCTTAGATTATGCTTATTTTTAAAAAAACTGAAGCCTTTATGCTTATAAAGTGTATGCTTACAAAAAAAGAGTGTACTACTAGTAGCACATATTTTGATGCTGCTTTGGAAGCAGAAGCAACTTCCGGATTACTTTCCATCCCAAATTGCACCTGCAGTCCGCTATCACATTTTCGTATTGGCAACTTAGGCAACTTTGTCCACTTGAGCAACTTGGCAACTATTTTTTCAAATTCAGGGAAATTGTATTAATACGATTTCCCAGAATTCATGAAAAAAAGTTGAAAAGTTGCTCAAGTTGCCAAAGTTGCCAGGTCTTAAAATTGATAGCGGACTGTACCCTAAGGGTGCTGTCCGCTATCAATTTTTTGTATTGGCAACTTCGGCAACTTTGGCAACTTGAGCAACTTTTTTTACAAAATCCGGGAAATATTATTAATACAGTTTCCCAGATTTTGTAAAAAAGTTGCCCAACTTGCTCAAGTTACCAAAGTTGCCAATAAAAAAATTAATACCAACACATGCCCAAAAATAAGGAGCAGAAACCTATTTTTGGTCCCCATGAATGGCTCTAACTTCCAAACCAAACATTGAAAATTGATTGGGTGCAGTCTGCTATCAATTTTTTGTATTGGCAATTTTGGCAACTTGAGCAACTTGTCAAATGTTTTACAAAATCCGGGAAACTGTATAAATAAGATTTCCTGGAATTTGCAAAATCAGTTGCCAAGTTGCCCAAGTTGCTCAAGTTGCCAAAGTTGCCACTCCTAAAAATTAATAGAGGACTTCAACCTTATTTTGCAGATTTCCAGAAATCTTATTAAGTTTCCAGGATTTTTCCAAAGTTGCCAAAGTTGCCAATACAAAAAATTGATAGCTTACTGCACCCTATGAGTGAAGTACACTATTAATTTTTTGGAGTGGCAACTTTTACAAATTCCGGGAAATCTTATTAAAACAGTTTCCCAGATGTTGTAAAAATGGTTGCCAAGTAGCTGTTATTCAGTTGAATGTTCGTTTTAAACTTTGGCGGTTTTGCCTTTTGACGCAATTCAGCAGTGACGTCACAAGATTCAACCAATCAGAAGTCGAGGGCATTCAACAGCTGACTTCCTTCTTTCTTCTTCGTTTTTGTCTTTGCCATGTATAAACGTGCTTAGAAATATTGTCAGATTAAATCTAGAAAATTATAGGACATCTCAAAGTTAATGACATCGTTTCAATGATTATCATGGTGTCAAGTGTTAGGGTCGTTAATTTACCCAAATAAAAAGTGCGCCGAGGCGTAGTTGTTGGCGGAATTTACGAGTGGTTGGGGAGGCCGCCAATGACAAAGACTTGAAATTGTGAGACTCCAGAAAATTCGCAACGATTGGCGGATTTGTGTGTGAACAGTGCCTTTGTGGCGGGTGTCTCACTTCCCGGTCGGGTTGAGCCCCATTCTAGTCAGTACCGCAACTCTGTGTTGGGTACCTCCAGCGAACAAAAATGGCGGGTGCGGGATTCAAGCCACCGGAAATGCTCGATGCCACATTTTGGCGAGAGGATGATGATAAGTTGCGGAGATTTGAAGCATGGGAGACGCGCCTGTCACGATATTTGAACACGATCTCGCCGCTCAAGAAGACAGATGGCGAACAAGAGGATGCATACCGAACACGGAAGGAGGCGCACAACAAAGCGATTTTACTCTATCAGATCGGCGAGAGGGGTGAGGAGATTTTGGCGACGCTCAAGCCGTTCAAAAAGGCCGACGGTACTGAAATTGAAAACGGACAAGAAACGTATGATGATATAGTGAGATTGCTAAAAGGATGGATTGCACCCATGAGCACAAAACTGGTGGATCGAGTACAGTTCTTGAACAGGAAAATCGGCAAGGAGCAGAGATTCGACGAATTCTATACGGAACACAAGCGTTTGGCCGAAAAATGCAAGATAACGGAAGCGACGCCAGATGAGGTGATGGTGATGTCGATCATACGAGCTTTAGAAGTACGTGAACCAGAACTCTGTAAGGAATTGTTACGTGAGGAGAAGATGTCTCTTGAGCAGTGCGTGCTAAAGTGCAGAACAAATGAACATGCTGCGGATCAGTACAAAAAGATCAACGATGCGGATGCGGGGAAAACAAAACCCGAGGTGAAAACGGAGCCAAAGACAGATATCGCCGACAGGGCCACGAAGGACAGGCGTTTCAAGAAGAATTGTGACTTCTGCGGTAGGGACCACTGGTCAGATAAGTGCCCCGCATATGGAAAATCGTGTTTTGGGTACGGATGCGGAGGTAAAAATCACTTCTCCGGAACAAAATTCTGCAAGCAAAGGCCAAAGCCCAATACAGAGAGGACCGCCCCACCGGCACCAGCAGCAAAAACCGGCACAGAGGAAGAAATATTCCGCAAATTTGATAGTGCTTTTAAAGCAACGCCGCGACGAGTGACAACAACGTGCAAGATTTGGCGCAGGCCTATCGAGTTTCTGCCGGACACAGGCGCGACAGTGACAATGATCCCGATTGGATGGTTTCGGAAGAATGGGTTTGAAGACAGAATCGAAGTGCCCCGGAAACCGAAATCAATCACAGGAATAGGGGGAAATTCTGATGTGATCGGCGAAGTGATGGTCAACATCTACAATCCCGCGAACAAATTGCTGCATTATGAGAGGGTGTCCGTGGTGGAAGATAGCTATTTCATGGAGGAAGACGGCGCTGATGGGGCCATATTGTCATGCCAAGCGTCTCAGGGGCTGAACATTGTGCAGATCAACATGGGCGACCTGTTCCAACACAGAATACACGCCATAAAACCGGTTTCGAAGAAAGACGATGAGTTTGAGAGGAAGATGTACGTGGAAAGTCGAAGACAGCTGGGCCTGTTTCCTCCAGAGTACAAGGCGATGATACCCGAGAAACAAGTGAGGGAAGACTTCACTGCTCAACAACAGCTGAAGATGCGAATTCAAGCAGGTAAGCTCAATGAAGCTTTGCAAAAAGTCCAAAATTTGAGAATTGATGGGAAAGTTAGGAAGATTTTGGAGGAAAATGCGTCTGTTTTTGAAGACAAAGTGGGTCTGTTTGCTAATACTGTCATCTCTTTAAAGGTCAAACCGAATGCAACGCCGGTTCAACAGCCCATCCGCACGGTTCCGTACGGCCAGGAGGAACCTTTTAAGAAAGAACTGCAGAAAATGATAGACAATGGAGTGATCGAGAGAGTTGAGGGTCCCAATGAATGGTTGAACTCTTTTGTGATAGTGAAAAAACAGTCTGGACAGATTAGAGTGTGTATAGATCCGCGACCCCTCAACAAAGAACTTGTTGACAATTACTCCGCCTATGTGCCACAGATAGAAAACATCCAACATCAGTTGAGCGGGAAAAAGTGTATAAAAATTAGTAAGTTAGATGTATCGAAAGGTTTTTGGCATCTGCCATTGGATGAACAATCAAAAGATTTAACGACATTTGGAACGCCGTTTGGCATATTCCGCTACTTGCGGCTCGCCATGGGTATTAAAACGGCGAGTAAAGCGTTTCAAAAAGAGATGAAAATGAAGTTTGCCGGTTTACAAGGAACGTTCATAATTCATGATGACTGTTTGATAGTGGGATGGGGCGATAGTGAACAAGAAGCGACAGAGCTCCATAATTCAAGACTAACCCAATTTCTAAAACGGTGCAAGGAAAAAGGAGTACAAATGAATATCGAAAAGTGTGAATTCCTAGTGGAAAAAGCGAAGTACATGGGTCATGTTATTTCAAAAGAAGGATTATACGCCGATCCTGAGAAAGTAGAGGCCATTGTGAACATGCCTGCGCCGAAAGACATTCAAGGAGTAAGACGCTTCCTTGGAATGGTTAAATATTTAACGAGATTCAGCAAAAATCTGAGTGAACTGTGCGAACCCCTCAACAACTTGTTACGGAAAGGCGTAGCGTTCATGTGGAGCCCACTCCAGGAAAGAGCATTCAAGAAAATCAAAGACACATTAACGCAAGCACCATGTTTGAGACATTTTGATAATGCGAAACAAATAGTGATCCAGACAGACATGTCCGACAGCGGAATTGGCGGTGTTTTGCTACAAGATGAGAAGCCGGTTGTGTTTGTGTCAAAGACCTGGACGGAGGCTGAAAAACGATATGCACCGATAGAGAAAGAACTAAAAGCAGTCGTCTATTGCATGCACCGGCTCAGAGACTATTGCATCGGCAATCACGTCATCGTGCACAGCGATCACAAGCCGTTGGAGGCCATTTATCGGAAAGACTTAAGCAGAATACCACTGAGACTGCAAAGAATGATTATGGCGCTGCAAGAATTTGACTACGAAATTGTTTACAAACCCGGATCGACCGTGGTCGTTGCAGACACTCTAAGCCGGGCACCTCTTGAAAACAAATCAGAAGCGGTGGACAGATATGAAGTGAATGTGGCTACGATGTTCGATCCGAATGAATTGTCCGTTACAAAGGAAGAAAATGAGTTGATCAGGCAGGAAAGCGACAAGGATGAGGCGATCGGGCGGTTGAAGGTGCTCATAAGGCGGGGATTTCCAAAGAGGAGTAGTGCTGTTCCACCAATTGTGAAACCCTATTTCAAACACCGCAATGATTTGTCGATTCGGAACGATTTAGTGTTCTACAAGGATAGGGTGGTCATTCCAAACAGTTTGAGGAAAACATATCGGGAGAAGTTGCATGCGAGTCACTTATCAAGTGATTCGAATCTGAGGAGAGCAAGAGGAAGTATTTTCTGGCCCGGAATCGGAAGGGAAATGGAGGAAGTTTATGACAATTGTCATCCGTGTGCAAGCTTCATGCAGAGGAATCAAAAGGAGACAATGATTTTACGTGATCTCCCTAAGTATCCATGGGAAAAAGTGGGAGCAGATATTTATACACTGAACGAAAAGAAATATCTGATATTAGTTGACTACTTCAGTGCATATGTAACGGTAGATCCAATAGTTGGACAACAAACGCGATCAGTAAATGCCTCATTGCATAAAAACATCATGAGGTTCGGCGTAATGAAAGAACTGGTTTCAGATGGAGGACCAGAATTCGACAATGATGATTTAAGAAAGGTTGGAAGAAAATACGGGTTTGAATACAACAAGAGCATGCCTCATTACCCGCAATCTAATGGTCAGGCGGAATCAGCAGTAAAAATCGTCAAAAACATTATGAAGAAGTGTAAGGAAACGCCGGAGAGTGATGTGTTTGCGGCGATTCTAGAGTTTTTGAATACGCCCAACAAAACCGGTTTTTCGCCGGCGCAGAAGTTCTTCAATCGGCAACTGAGAGGCATTGTGCCGGTTCCTGTCAAAACGTTAATGTCGCCGGACAATGAGGAATATTACAAGGATTTGGAAAAGAGGCATGAAAAGATGAAAGAGCAGTATGATAAACGTGCAAGTGATCTCAGAGAGCTTCGCGAAGGCGAACATGTATATGTGGAACCATACGGCGCACATCGAAAATGGCAGCCGGCAATTGTGATAGAAAAGGCAAGATTTCGGCAGTACAAGGTGAGACTGACTGAGAACGACAGAATCCTGTTTCGGAACAGGAAACATTTACGTCCACGAGGTAACCGGGTCGTCTGGTCGGACTCCCGGAATGGGCGGTCGATCCCGCCAGGGAATGCCCAATTTGACAATGCTCACAATCGGAACAGTGAAAATGACAATGACAATGAAAATCTCGGTGAACGTGACAATGAAAATGATGAAAATCAGGGCAATGATATAGGACATGACGACATGAATAATCAAAGCTTTGATGAAAGTGAAAGTGATCACAACAATGATAGTTTTAATGATGCAAGTAATGAAATGCCCGAAGTAACCGTTCCCAGACGGCAACCGGTCAGAAACAGACGGATGCCTGCTAGGTTCGGGGACTACGTCACCCAATGAACATGATTGTAAATATGATCTCAAATTTAATACATGTTAACGATTGTTAAACTTAAAAGGGGGGATGTTATTCAGTTGAATGTTCGTTTCAAACTTTGGCGGTTTTGCCTTTTGGCGCAATTCAGTAGTGACGTCACAAGATTCAACCAATCAGAAGTCGAGGGCATTCAACAGCTGACTTCCTTCTTTCTTCTTTACTTTGTCTTTGCCATGTATAAAAGTACTTAGAAATATTGTCAGATTAAATCCAGAAAATTATAGGACATCTCAAAGTTAATGACATCGTTTAAATGATTATCACCAAGAATAGACACAAAAGAGTTAGACTGATGTCAGATAGAAAACTCAATTTACAGTTTTCATAAACAAAATGAATGAAAATCTTACATGAGGATGAGATTATCTCCATGGGTGATTTTGAAATTGTTGTATGATTTGTTACACCTGGATAATTATACAAATCATTAACTATTACTGAAAAGGAAAAGAACAAATATCCAATGTAGCCTATTATTGCAACAAACATCATCAAGAAAAGACCTTCTATGAAGTGAACAATTATTCTGTAGTTATTCTTCTTTTTCTTTTCTCTAATGTATTTCCACCAATCTAGTATGTTTGTTATGGTGACTTTATCTCTTGCTTTTGACCACAATGATTCAGCATTCAAACAATTTTTTTGTCTTTCAATTTCAGATTCAATAGAATCTATGGATCTTATCTCAATATCAGAATTTTTATCTAATTGTTTGCTTGGTGCTTTGACAGACAATTTATTCCAAATTTGAAAATATTTCTTTTCTAAAAATACATCAAATAGATAATTTTTATTGGTAAGAAATCTATCCTGTTGATCTTCAAAGCATTGTTCATTACTTCTTATTGAGCATTGAGATTTGCCTCTTGCATCTGTCTCTTGGGGTTTAGTGCTATTTGAATTGTGTGATAAAATATTTTTCCATGTTTTAAAGTATTTTATTGCAAGATATTCCCTCTTTAAGGACAAAAAATTTCCATTGGTAACAAAAGTATCCTGTCCATCTTCAAAGTATTGTTCATTACTCCTTTTTGCATATTGAGATTCAATTCTAGTTTCTGTCATATGAGACTCATTATTTATAGAATTGTGTGATGATATATTCTTCCATGTTTTAAAGTATTTGATTAAAAGATATACTCTATCAAAAGATGAATTTGATGCAATACTGACAGAAATATTTGACAAAGTGTTACTTCCCTGCCTCATTCTAAGCCATGTTTTTCTAATCAGTTTATTGATAGCTTCATTTGTCACACACTCACTGACACATATAAGAATGATTCCAACAAATATCATAAGAATGATGGTTCTTGGGGATATAGAAAGCATTGATTCTTGATCCTGAACTACATTCAATAGTAGAGAAACTAAATGTTCAAGAATGAGGCCAATCAATGTGAAATAAAATGCACTCATATGAACATTCTTGTGAACCTTACATTCTTTATATGTGAAGTAAATATTATACCGATCATAAACGTGTTTGAAACACAAATAGACAAATCCAAAAGGAGTGATTAAAGGGCAAATCACTGCATAAGAGCACACAATGGCAAATATTAGGCAAGTGTCTGAGTAGTTTGAACAATAATCAAATTCTGAAAAAGTTGCTTCCTTTATCTTATTGATTTCTGCAACACTCTTGCTTTTAAGTACATTCAAGCAGAAACGCAATATGTCAGACAGCCTCAATTGATTCATGACTAACCCACAGAGAGTTGTGCTGATGACATAATTTGTAAAGAAAGCAGCATTGTCCGGCATAAAAATACATTTGGTAAAGAACACCTGCTGTTTTGTAAATAACTTGGAGTCAAAGACTGCTTTTACTGTGGTCCTCCCAATTGAAGGTAGGATCAAAACAAGGAGGAGGTTATAAATAAACTTTTTTCTCATCAACCAGACTGCTGTATCAGAATTCTTATATTTATTAGACATTTTGTTTGATATGTCAATCAACATGTTTGAGAATGAACTTACTATCAATGTTATGAGAGTAGGAATATTGTCCTTGAATACTCTTGGTAAGTAAGGAATCTTATCATACTCCCAAATATCATGTATTTGTGACACTATGTATGTAGGAGTTGTCATAAATGACATCAAGACTATTACCATTGTGTTCAGAATTACTGATTTCAAAATGGATGTTTTTAATTTCAATTTTGAAATTTCATTTGTAACATCCTCTTTATTTGGCGATGCTATTATTTTCCACTGTTGAGAATTAGCTAGTTTTTCTTTGATCTCCTGTAATGCTGATTCTTGAATGTTTGCAGCTTTCACTAGAACAAGACCTTTACTAGTTGACTCAGATGATTTTGATTGTAACAATTCAAGATTTTTATTTATCTTTTCTTCTACTTCAGAATAATGATTTTGGCCATCAACTTGTTGATTCTTTAAACAACAAATTTTTCTAAAGACTGTTCCAAAAATCCATGGAATTATTTGAAGTCTTTCTAAATTATTTCTATTATATTTTTCACAATACAATTTTGCAGATGATATTGAATCAAGATTTTCTTTCATTTCTATTTGTTTTTTATTGCACACAATTATTTCTATTTCCTGAATGACTATATCAGCATTCACACTTTTGAGAGTTTTTCTTATTTCATTTTCATTACAACCCAAACATGGTATTGTACATAGCAGGGTAGCATTTGAAAGATACTGAACTACATCTTTGTTTTCTTCCTTCAGCAATGACCAAAAGTGGAGCAATATGGAGAATCCAACTATCATGAATAATGTGGAACAAGACACATGAGCCCACAGATGATGGTTTTGTTCTGTTGATATTGGTGTCAGAGTATGATGGAATTCTATCATTTCTTTGGTGTCTGAGTATATTATGTTTATTGGCAATAATGTTCCTAAGTATACAATACTTTTTAGGAACGTATAAAGTATTATATGTAGCTGAAACCTTAGATAATATACTGAATCTTTACCACATTTCTTAATATATTTTTCTCTATCTATAGTGAGCTTTTTCAAAAAAGTGATTATTCTGTTTGTATTCTTTTTCTCCATTTGTTCTCGGAAATCTTGTTCAATCCTGGATGAGAAGAACAAATCATTCCACCTTGGTTCATTTTCTCTACTATGATATTTTGATGAAAATAAAGTATCAAAGGCAATTGCTGATTCTTTCAGTAACAAAAGAACACAAGTATAGAATGCAAACAAAAAGCTATTGATGACTAGATTTTCTGGGATACCACCAAAGTCATTATCAAAATTGAAGTATTGTGTTGAATTACTTGAAATCAGATAATTGCAGGTATCCTGCTTTGTATTATTAATAGCCTCTGTGACTTTCCTGTCATGGTTTTCTGTGTTTGCAAACAATTCATCTGCAGTTGAAGTAATAAACATTTTCTTTATTTTCAAAGTTCAGTATTTGTTCTACATCTTATCCATTACAACATTGTCACTTAAAATTTCAAAATACTTTTCATGAAATAAAAAATGTTCTTTTTAACCAATCCGCAAGAAATAGATTATCAGTAATCAGTAATGAAAGATGGATGTCTGCCCAATTTTCAATTTGGCTCTTGATATCTTCAAGAGAGTAACTACTTGAAAAACAGAAATGTGTAGCGATGAATTTGTGTATAACCTTCCACTCTAGGTACCATAGTTACAATGTCATTCCACAGATATTGTCAGTATCCATGTCATGATGGAACCTTTACAGTTACTGAAGTTTGACCTACATAAGGAGTGAAAAGGTTTATAAAATAATTTTGAGACAAAATTCAATTGCAAAAGCAGTGGAATATGTGATTTACCATCATATTTAAAGCCTCAAGAATTCAAAACTTTAAAATGATAAGTGTTTGCATTTGCTAGAATATTAAATTATTGTGGGTGTTATGAGGTTTTCCACCCTGTTGTAAAACTCATTTTGATTTATAGCAACTACAAAATAAAACATTTCCTTTTTCCTTTCAAAACAAACTGCACATTTGAGGCAATTTTACTTCTTTGATTGAAAAAAAAATAACTTCATTTCTTATTAGTCAAACCATGAAAATTTGTTTTAACCCTTTTGCCCTGAATGTATAATGTTATACATGCAACTTTTGACGAATGTAAGACAATTTATAAAAGATTATCATGCTGATTATCTTAAGAGAAATGGTTATGGTTACAAATACCAATTGGTTTGTTCAATTGTTGATGAAGGTTACTTTAGGCAGATAGATAATTGAATTATGATGTAAGATTTAAAAAATATTGTAATTTTAGCTTATTGCTGGTTTTTATTCATATCGAAGTTGAATTTTCCTTTTTCTCATGAAAATTCTTTCTGAGTAAAAGGTCAATCTTCTCAGATCCTTCTCTAGGCAAAAGGGTTGAAATGAGAAATCTTGCTCCTCTGAATTATTGAAATTTCACATTTTTATCCCAGATTTGAAGTGAAAATAATACCACTTCCAGACTATGTGAAGAAGAAGGAGAAAACGACAAGCATTACTTGATGTGCCTTACAGCATGTTATAACATTTCATTGCTCCCATTCTTTTAATTGACCATTTGTTTTAGCTCTTGGGATAAATATATTTCTTGATTTTGTGGAGTCTACTATTTAAATGTATTTGAATATTCATGTGAAATAATTCTAATTGAACTAATTTTTTTAGGTCATGCAGATTTTGAATTATATTATGCTTTCCTACAGAAATGAAAATCATGTGACTTTTAATTCAGAAATTAAAATCATATGAATTTAGCAACTGGTAATTTAGAACAAGGCTAAAGCATCGCAATGTATATGACTTTAAATCATCAGTCGTCAATGAACGATCGGCAAAGTATCCGAACACAAAAGCAATGACTTTCCAGTGCGTAATGAGCTTTGCCAACTCAACTTTTCAGAAAGTGCTGGAGAAGGGAAGGAGAAGAAAACACAAGCCATTACTTGAAGTGCTCACAGAACATAAAAATTATGTCAATAGTTTCTTTTATCAACTGAGGGTGAGCTTGTACTAAAGAAGGGTTGCAAATATTGGTTATTGGAATTGCTCGAGATCACTGTTGCGTGTTAAACCTTGACCAATGTCATTCATAGGCAAATTAAGTGGTGCAAACAATCTCACTCTACAAAAAGCTAACGACCAATATGCAAATTGTTTATTTTGTCAGGGAGAAATTCAGTTTAGAAAATATTGTTTAATTTGGTTTTTGCAATAAGATATTGCAAATTTTGATGAAATCATAGTTGAAGGGATGACTCAAGAACATT
>JAOWAT010047456.1:0-11555 GCA_028571025.1 Longipedia americana | reverse complement strand
GATGAAATAAAACCTGCATGCCATTAATAAAATATGAAGGCAAAGCCTCTTTTTGGGAGCCTTTTCATGTGACACTCCCATATAGTTCAAATGGGCGTTTATCACAGTTGTGTTAGTAGTTTCCAAGATTTTGCAAAAAAGGTGAGATCACTCAAAATTCAAAATCATGCAAAATTGGTAATTTTAGGTTTTGATGGTTTTACCAATAATTGTTATGATGTAAGACATAGAGAAGTTTTAAAGAAGTTTCATTGTTTATATGAAAGGAAGAAAAATTTACATTTTAATCAGCAGCAATGCAGCATGTTCTGAAGCAAATTAAACAATTTTCCACAACAGATTTGACTCATATACTCATATCTTTGATTATGGCAAATTCTAATTGTTTTGTCATTTTCTGTGATTTTGGATTTTGAGTGGTCTAACGTTTGTTGCAATATCTCCTAACCTATTGAATTAATTGGAAAGCTACAAATACCATTGGAAAGGTGAGATTTAAAGCTAAATTTCGATAGCTGTAACATTTTTGTGTGACATGTGAGCCCTGAGATACGAATAAAAAGGTCAGTCCAAAATTTGCTACGGGAGTCTTTAGTTGGATCAGGATTATTTCTTTGAATGATGCACTCAATAAGAGGTTTAGAATATGTGTGAAATACAAAAGCCATAGTTTCTTTCATTTTCATTTATGTGTTCTTTCTTTTTAACCTTGAATTTTTGACTTTCCAATGCATAATGAAATTTTCATTGTCACGCAAAAATAGATTTGAAAAAATTGAATTGATATCAAATTGAGTAGATATAAAGAAATGTCAACTTTGACATGAATGGCTTATGAAAGGTCTTCTTTTTTGTGCAAAATTTCTTTATATTTTTGACAAGTCTATTAACCCCATTCTCATGTAAAAGAAGAAGACACCCTTTGATAAGAGGAATCTCGATGCTTAAAAAGATTGAAAATTCAACTATGTTTTACATCAACAGGAGTTTAAATTCATAGGGGTCCCAACCATAGATTATCAGTTGATTTAAGATGAAGCTCAAGTGGTTGGGATCATGCCATTTTTTCAATTCTGAAAGTCTAAAAGTTGTTTTTGGTCACATTTTAACGAGATTCGTTTGAACGAAGGGTGAAGAAGAAGAAGAAGAAGAAAATATAACAAAAAGACAGTTTTTGACAACTCTGTTATCAAAATGATAAAGACATAAAATATTGGAGCACAAGAATGACAAAAAATGTCGCAGAATCTGGCGTCCTCTCTTGGAGAGATCTGGTGGGTGGATACATTTGTAATTATTCTTTAATATTTATGCAATATGATTTTAACAAGCACGGAAGCCGTGCACTACTTGCTGCTTTTAATCTTCAAAGATTTATTTTTCTAAAAAAATTTAAGACGCTGATGCAGTCGTTACAGTAATTGCTCATTTTCTCTCCCTTTTACTTTTTCTTGTCCTATTCCTCCAACTTCTTCTATAACTTCTTCTTGTCATAAAGATATTCTCCCATACTTAAGAATATGTAAAATCTCCAAAGACTTTCAGGAGTGTAATATCTGAGAGCCCATTGATTACACACCTGAAAGTCTTTTTCTAAATAAAGATCCTTGAGATAAATTTTTGAAAAAATCCTGTCACCGGGTAGCTCAGGGCCGTTAAAGTTTATTAAATAACAAAATGTCTCATCAAGTAAAAAATCCTTCTTGTCTTCCTATTGCCCTTCTTCTTGTCTTTCTACTAGCTTTCTTCTTGTCTTCCTAATGGCCTTCTTCTTGTCTTTGTACTGGCCTTCTTCTCGATCGTCTTCTTTCTGGGCTTCTTCTTTTCTTCCTACTACCCTTCTTCTTGTCTTCCTCCTAAACTACTTCTTGTCTTGTCTTCCTACTGGCCTTCTTCTTGTCTTCCTAATGGCCTTTTTCTTTTCTTCCTACTGGCCTTCTTCTTGTCTTCCTAATGGTCTTCCTTCTTGCCTTCTTCTTGTCTTCCTGCTGGCCCTCTTCTTGTCCTTCTACTGGCCTTCCTCTTGTCTTCCTACTAGCCTTGTTCTTGTTTTCTTACTGCATAACATAATCTGAACACATTCTTAACCTATTTTCAACACATTCATAACACAGTCCGACCACATTCTGACAGCATTCTGAACACATTCGTACCTATTCGTAACACATTCTGACCGCATTCTGAACACATTTGTACCCTATTTGTAACACATTGTGACCACATTTGTAACATGTTGCAACACATTCACAATGCATTCATAACAAGTTTGTAACAAGTTTGTAACATGTTTGTAACACATTCGTAACACATTTGACACTAGTCCAATTTCATTATAGTGTTTGTATCAGGTTATGAATTTATTTAGTACAAAATTAGTAACACGCTTGTAACAGTTTCGACTCTCACAAAAGTTGTTGAAAAAAAATAAAAAAAAACAAAAAAACAAAAACAGCTCCACTTTGTGGAGGAAGCAAGTAATATGAGACTGAAGTCAGAATCATGTTGCACTGTTAAGAATGATAGTACTTGCAATGCCGAAAATGTAACCTTATTGCACTTTTCTTTCATAAAACATGTAATTTTCAATAATCAAATTTGCTTGAAAGAGTGTGTGATCACTACATGTTTTCTCAAAGTGGGTTGGCTGGGATGTCAGCTGATTTTTTACATTGCAATAATAAAAAGAATAACACATTCTAAAACTTATTACAAAATTACTTCTATGCAAGTGTGAATCATATGTGCCAAAAGATAACGGACGATCATTGGACAAATTTCTAATAGTGTGGGTTCAATTGGATAAATGGAAATTTTTAGTAATAATATCATCAAAAGAACTTTTTAACCCCTATAAGTTTTGGATATAGCCACTTTTAGTTTCAAATTATTGTTCGAATTTTTAAGAATTTATTCCACACTCTAATTTGATGTTCTTGGAAATACAACATTCTTGAAAACTGCACTTCTATGATCTTCCATAAGACAATAAAGTTGTGATTTTTTATTAGGGTGTAAAATCAATCCTTAAAAGTTCACACAGTAATTTGAAACAAAATCTTGTTTTAATCAAAATGGTTAGGGGTACTAACTGTTTTTCGGTGATCTTATCTATAAAAATCAGTTGTTCTTTCAAATCAGCCCAATTTGATTTTTGAAGTTTAGCAACTGTCTCTCTGGTCAGTACTTGGATGGGTGACCACCTGTCTGAGTGGTGACTAGAACTACTGCTCAGTGATGTGAAAGTGGTTCCTTGCCCCATCACACCCCTGAACTGTAACAAGGTGAGGAAATGCAACATCAATGATCATGTTGGTGAGAATGGTTCAGAGCCATATACATCTTCCATCTCTATGGTAAAGGTTCATTAGATTAAATTGGATTATTCCAGCCTTCAACATATTTGGAAAAGCAGTTAAAGTCTACATGGTCATAGGAGTTTTCCAATGAGATCCTTCGGTTTCTCCTGGGGATAGGGAAATCTTGAGCAAAAAGGGGGCTTGAAAGCTGCCATGATGGCTGCTCTCAATAGGTTAATTCCCAAGAGGATTGTAAATACCTACCAAGCAATGGGGCGTAAAAATGTCCTGCAACTCATCAAAACAAATACAGTGACGTTCATAAAAAGCAGCACGAAACTAAGGAGGCCTAAATTCAAAACTTTTGCTACATACAAAGTTCTGAAAGTTGGTATGGTAGTTCATCATATCACTGTTGAACCCCCAAAAACTTTTAGAGTCCTTATTTTTTATGGCTTTTATATGGGAATTAAAAAATTCTTGAATTTAGAGTTCAAAGACATATTTGGCCACCTGATAATAAATGATGGAAGGAGTGGTGAATATTTTTGATTGTCATCAATGCATTTCTTAGAAAAACAATCTACATCTTGAAGAATTTCACAGTGCATGGCTAAAACCTAGCTTTACTCCCTTTCTGAAACCAATTCATTTCTTAGAAACACTATCTACTTCTTGACAAATCCTTTCTGAAATGAGGTCCCCTGATTTCAATGAAACATGTGCTTGAGAAAAGAGACATTGTTGGTTTTACACAAACTGCTTCTGCACAGGAAAAGAATAGATTTCTAGATCCTGTCACTTTTTGTTTTTCCTTTGTTTGCACGGGCTCCAGATCGGCTAGAAAATTGGTGGATATCTTTCAATTTCTTATTGCTTTTAAGCATTTTGATAAAATTAGCTCATAGACATTGGTGAATATTTGATAAATCTTGGTTGAAATAAAATCTTTCAATTTTGGAATCAAAATTCTAAACAGCTGGTCAAATCAATTTCAATATTTTGTCAAAAATTAATGATAAATCATATTGTAACAAAAGTAAGGAAAAATGTATATAACTACGTACAGTGTGATTCATAAAGAGTAGCAGGAAACCGTTGCAGGCTAAAATCAAAAGTTTTACTAGATACAAGGTTCTGAAATTTGGTATGGTAACTTTCCATATTAATGTGAGCCCCTCCCCCATAAGCTTTTGGGGTTTAAATGGTTGGATATAAAAAACAATAAAAATGTAAATACAACAGATCTGTTGTATTTATATCTAGATCCTAGTACGTATTTACATTTTGATTGTTTTGTTGACAATTCCAATGGAGTGAAAAAAAAACGGAATGTCTCAGAATGGCCCCAAAAACTTATGGGGGGTTCTCAGTCATTTGGAAAGTTACCATACCAAACTTCAGTATTTTGTATGTGGTAAAAATTTTGCTTTTGTCCTGCCCCCCCCCATTCCCTGTGAGTGTCTCTCTTTGTGAATCACACTGTATTTACTGACTTGAATAGTGAATCAAAAGTTGCCTAAAATAAATATCTAATTATGTTAATTATACCTACAAAAAGCAGTTATATTATCTTTCTCTGAATCCATAAAATACACAAAGTATGCAATTTAAAAAATCAAGGATTCTGTAATAGCTAAAATTCGTGGACCCCTGAACTTTTTAAGTTCTTGTTTGTGATATAAAAAGTATTCATGTCTTTTAAAGATGTTGCATTTTGCGTGACAAGTTAGGAAAAAGTCAAAATTGCTTGAGTTGTTTTAAATGTTACAGGGACGGACATAAAGGTTAAAGGGACACTGAACTTAAAAATTAAGTTGGGCAGAAAGTAAAGTATATACAGTGTTAGACATCAAAAGATTCAATACAAGGGGGAAGCTCTGTTAAGGGTTTTATCCATAAAAAAGTGTGTTCAAAAGTCACAGACATTAAATTTGGTATCTTGTGAATCCCCCATTTGAGTTTCAAAGCAATTGGAAATGTTTTGATGTCATTTCAGGCTGCTAACATTTGTAAACAAAGCCTTTTTTGTTGTATTTTACTCCCTTTTGGAACAAAATTTTAAAAAATCAAAATTCAAAATTTGCTCTTGCTAGGATGTCAATGGCAATTTTTCATTAAAGTTTCTTGCTCCTAGGAGGATGTAAGATGCAGCAAAGGAAAAAAATTGAAAAAATTTTGAAAAAACATTGAAAATTTTTGAAAAAATTACACTTTTCAGTCAAAAATATAGGTCAAAAAGGGTGTTTTGTTTACAAATGTTCATGGCCCAAAATGACATTAAAACATTTCCAATTGCTTTGAAACTGAAATGGGGGATTCACAAGATACCAAATTTAATGTCTGTGACTTTTGATCATACTTTTGTATTGATAAAACCCTCAAAAAAGCTTCCCCCTTGTACTGAATCTTTCGATGTCTAGCACAAAAATTAAGAGAGGATTAAGGATATCGATGTAGATGTTTGGGGATTTGCTTACTTTTCTAGTACATATTGTCCCTTTGAGATATCTGAAATCTTCACCTATAGCCTTATGAGCAGTCATTTCCAATGGCCCGCATATCCCAAATGTAAAAATTAATGCCATAACAATTGACATAGAGGCACCATGGGAACAGGAGTAGAAGAATACTAAAACAGATTCCATTACATCATGAAAGACATTTGAAGATGCAAATTTCTTTGTCCCAGAATTTGTTGTATCCACATTTGCATATTCTGCATCTGGCACAGAAATTGGTAGGCAGTATAATCCCATCAAAAGCAGTCCAATTGTACTATTGATTGCACCAAATATCATATAAGGTGGGAAGAGTATCTTCTGTACAGAGTCATAACTGCTGTTTTCAAAATCTACTTGGAAAAGATAGGTTTTGTAAAGATGGAACTTTTCAATTGAAAATTGGAACACATAATTTCCTTCTTAGTTTATACAGTAGTAGGATGTTTCACAAGAAAAAAATGTGTCCAAAAATCCTGCCCTCCCTGCTCAATTTTAAAATTTTTTCATACTGTTTCCAAAAATGGTCTTATTTTTTTCAACTCACTTCAAGCAAGTACCATGCAACAAGTCCTTGAATTTTTCTTTAGAACAGGCTTTTTTACTTAATAAGGCCCATTTTATGAAGTAAATTTTAAGGGCTTGTTGCATGGTACTTGCATGAAGTGATTCCATTTTTGGATTCATTGTAAAAAAATCTTTTAATTTAGCATGGTACTTGCATGAAGTGAATCCATTTTTGGGGCCAGGATTTTTTTAAAATGGCTTCTTCGTAGGGTCTTGAAAATTAGATACTTTATTCATTCACTTGATATTATGTGCTTAGAACAAAACTTTAACAATGAAAAAATATTCCCATTTACAAGTCTCTAGGTAAGTTTAAACAAAGTAATTAAAAACTAAGAACTGACCCACATTAGAAAAAATAGTTATTTTTTAGTTACACGAACTTGTAAGAGGAAAATTTGGTTAAAACTTGTAGGATATTTGAGTTTACTACAAGATTAACTAAACATGCAATTGATCAACCACTGACAATTTTAAAAGTTTCTCCCAACTTGACATACTCCCAAATGCTCAAAGTGAAGTTATTTGACCTGTATAGTTGGATATTTTGGAAAATTTTGCCAGTTTTTCCACATTTTGATGGGTTCTCAAAGTATAGAAAATGTATCAGAAATGACCAGAAACTGGCAACATCTTCCAAAATATCCAATTATGCAGGTCCAATGACTTTGTTTTGAGCATTTGGGAGTATGAAAATTTGGGAGAAACTTACAAAATTGCCATTATGTGGATCATTTGCATGCTTAGTTAATCTTGTGAATTGAAAGCTTTCAGTAGGTTGTTTCAAAGTTGGTCCTCTTGAAATTCTAGGCTCCCGTGAAACACCCTACTTTTAGACTATAAAGTTCCTCATATAGCTCTATCTTTTCTTTCCTGAAAGTGTTTGATTGTTCTGATCGCATACATTGACATCTTTTTCACCGAAATATGCACCAAGCACCAATGGTCCAACAGTAAGTCCAGCACCATTTGCAATTAGATTGATATGGACATAGACTTGGCTGCTGATGGTTCCTAAAGTGCGACAGTTGAGCCCAAAACATTTTCCGAGACATTTGTTCTAGAAACATTTATTAAGTAATGTTTCAAAACATTTTGTTTCAGGAACATTTGTAGTACTTAAAGGGCCACTAAATTCAAAAATGAAATCTAGCTCATATGATAAAGGAACCTCTAAAAGTAAGTAAAACACCTTTCAAATTTATTTTTTTTTCTTTACAAAGAAGTTCAAAGTGACTCAATTTGTTTTCATGTATATTTGTACTGTGCTGATTTTCCCAGAAAATAATACTTTATTAGATGCATCAAATTAGGGTGTGTGCAAAAAATGAAAATGAAAACCAAAATTGTGAAAAACAAAATTGCCAAAATCTGAACTTTTTTGTAAAGAAAATCTTTTTTTAAAGTTGTTTTACTTACTTTTAGAGGTTCCTTTATCATATGAGCTAGACTTCATTTTTACCAGGTGGAACGCCTGGTCTTAAAGTGTCTTTTTTTCTCCTTCTCCTCCTCCTTCTCCTTCTTAAGACAACTTCGAAAAATCCTTCTAACTTCTTCAAAACTTAGCGGATCAGTCTGATACTTTCACCAATGATGCCTTTGGACATTTTCAGTAATTTTTTTAACTTTCAGAATTTTTTTCAAAATTTTGGCCATTTTTGGCACCAAACGTTACTTCAGTGAAACTGAAAATCCTTTTAAATTCTTCAAAACTTAACAGATCAGATTTAAACTTTCACCAATGATACCTTTTGACATTTTCAGTAATTTTTTGAAGTTTCCATAGTTATTTCTAAACTAAATGAAATAACCTGAAACTTTTAATAATGATGCTGAATGACATTTTCAGTAAGATTTTTAACTTTAAGAAAACTTCCAAAATTTTGGCCACTTTTTGACCACAAATTTACTACAATTAATCTATAAATCCTTCTAACTGTTTCAAAATTTAATTAATGTTCCCAGAACCTTCAAGGACACATTGTTCAATTTTTGCTTATGTAAGAATGACGTAAAAGTTGTCCAATATGTCGTTCGTCTTGCTTTGTCAAATTTTTCCACTTTTGTCCAATCTTTACTTTTATGTCCAATCTTTTCCGTCTGATCCAGGACGGAGTCTGTCCTTGTTATTAAAAAAATGAATATATTGCCAGCTGTCCTTCCCCCAAGCTTATAAATTGATATTTTCCTACAAACTCCTTATAAAAACCCGGCAGTAAGAATTAATTGGCTTGATTTTGGGTTAACATTATTTCAATGGATTGAAAGAATTGGGGTGGGGGAGGGGGTAGGAATCTGATGGATGGATTCATTGCTTTTATCTAATTTCAGAATTGGATTTAAAAAACAAAACACAAACATTTAAGTTTTAGATGTAGTTCCCTGTACCTTGTCTGAAATTTGTCTAGACAATTTTATACAAATACGTATGTTTGAAAAGCACGGTATGATATAAAACATGGAGGGTACTGTTGGCAAGTGTGAGAAAAAACTGTTGTGCAAGGAAAGAAAATTCAAAACAAAGAAATATTCTGGGTTGATATGAAAGAAAATTTAAAGTCATGCACAGCAAAGACATTTTTCTAATTCATAAAGATAACAAAAAACAAATTAATAACCTTCATCCAGTTAAAATGTGACAAGGCATAGATCACATTCGTGACCTTATTAGCTTAATTAGTGATCTTGAATTCTTTATCTCAGTGTACTTAGATCAAAAGTCTACAGAAACTGAATTCTTAACAAGTAGTCCATGTAAGTGAGAGCAAAATTAATACATGAAAAATTTCGTTTTGCTGTAAACCCATAAATGACTGAAGTGTGTTTTTCCCTTCCATACAATGCCAGTTTACCCCATTTAGGGCCCCAAAATGGATTTACCAACAAACTGGTGCACAGAGGAATTTAAAATGGGTTCCCTGCGGTCTCACTGGACTATTAGTAATCCAAAGATATAGATCTGTACTGCTCCGTCCAATTAAACTTGGCCAAACAGATAATAAATTTATATGTCTGGCCTAGTTTAATGGGACGTAGTAGTACTGTGTATCAAGGATTTTTATGTGCCAGAGTGTTTTTTCTCACAAAAGCATGCTGAAATTTAGTGGAATTTCTCAAGGAATAATCACACCATTTATGGGATAAAATTATGTCCATTTTTAGCCTATCTTTGAAGCAGACTTTCTGAGAAAAAACGCCACGGCACATAATAATACTTGAAACACAGTAGAGTACTACCAAACAGCAAACTAAATCGGACCTACCAGGGGTAAATCGGACCTAGGTTGAAATGAAACTAGGATGAAATATAAGCATTTTGAGTTTAGGTCCGATTTACCCCTGGTACAGTGTTAGCCATGAAGAGAGTCTTAAACTGGGGAGTGGCTTTCTGAGAAATTTTCACTAATAATGTGGGGTTCAAATTTTAACCACAAGTTTATGAAGTCCCCTAGTTTTCCCCATAAACTTTTCAGTCCAATCTAAGAACTTTTTTGAATTTCCATATTATTTCTATTGGAAAGAATGTAAATAAACAGAAGAGACTGTCATCTTTGTTTACATCTTTTCGATGTTACCAATAGAAATAATATGGAAATTCAAAAAAGTTCTCAGAATTGGCTGAAAAGTTTATGGGGAAAACTAGGGGACCTAATATGACTGTGGTTCAAATCTAGGGCCCAAATTGTTATTGAAAATTTCTCAAAAAGCTACTCCCAGTGTAAGACTCTATTCATGGCTAACAATGTATGACTACTGAAATTATACTTTTGTGCAGAAAATTCTAATAAATTATATATTTTTAACCAATTTTCTTCCTGAAAAGGGAGCTTAATAAAACTATCTGATCCCAAAATTTACAGTCAGCAAAAAAGTGCTTAGAAAATTGAACAAAAATATTCAAAGTAATTCAAACTCATGAATGTTATAGCGTTGAAAATAATTCTTCTTTAAGATTACTGTTAAATGCCATGAATAAACATCTCTTTTTTGAGAACTTACTTTCAAAAATGCGTATTGTTACAAGTGTCCGTGCGGAATGTCCCCGAAAAATATTTTTAGTTGTAAAACCTCTCATGCTTAAAATTAAAATGCATAAAAGTGGATCAAAACAAACTTTTTTCGATTTCCTAACTTATAACATCCATGAGTTTTAGATGATGGTAACTTGATTTGGAATAAGATATTTCTGACTTCTTGAAATTCTAGATAATATTACAAAGAAATACAAAAGGAATGGACCAAAATTTGAATGATTCCACATCTGAATCTCGACTTTTATATGGTTTTACTTTTCTTTTCATTTTTCATTGCTAACATTTAACGTAAACAGCTGTTTTTGGAGTAGCCCATATGATTTCAGTTTCAATTTCTTTTTCCTGTTTAAAATTAAGGAGAAAATTAATAGAGCAAACAAAACTATCTCTCATCAAACAATGACTACTCACTTAATTCCATTTAGAGGCAATTGATTTTTCAGACATTATTTCTATAGACTAAGACTTTCCAAAAAACCTAACATTGTTTAAAAAAAAGCTCAAAAATCCAAAATTTCCCATGTTATTGAATCTTATGTATATGCTACATGTGCTATCTTATACAGTAGTGCAATTAAAAAAAAACATTGTTCAAAAGAAATTTTGAAAAAAAAACCAAACAAAATGTTGAAAATTTTTTGAAACGATCTATTTCATGAAAAAGAGACTAAATGTTTTACCTCTGTGTCAAAAGCCTGTTAACAGGTAAACTTGAAAAAAAAATATGAGAGAAAATTAAGTAACTAAGGAAATTAGAAGAAAATGAACAAGAAATCCAAAAGATATTTAGGAATATTTGTGTTCATGAAGTCTATGTAATTTTCAAAAAATGTCTTTGAAAGTCGTGCTATTTACATAAAAATTGATTTTTGAAATTTTTACAAAATTTATGCCAGTTCTAATAAAAAAATCCTAAGATTTGCTTTATCAGTTCTTATAACATTCCATAGTTGAGTTCGCTTATGCCATTAATCGTGGTTAATCAACATCAACAATGCAATAATTAATCTTGATTAACCGCGAATATTGGCTTAGGCGAACTTAACCTTAGGCTTTACTTTAACTCTTTCATGACCGGGTATCTCGGTTACCATTGTATTAATTCTCCGAGTTTGGACCATTTTGACTGCATATATTCTCACGCTTTTGCCTCTGTT
>JAOWAT010047345.1:0-11054 GCA_028571025.1 Longipedia americana | reverse complement strand
AGTACTTTTTGGGGCTTGTTTCCACAATTTCCACCTGGATTCCACTGCCCAAGGTGGCCCACCGAATTTCAGTACTTTTTGGGGCTTGTTTCCACAATTTCCACCTGGATTCCACTGCCCAAGGTGGCCCACCGAATTTCAGTACTTATTTGAGCTTGTTTCCACAATTTCCACCTGGATTCCACTGCCTAAGGTGGCCCACCGAATTTCAGTACTTTTTGGGGCTTCTTTCCACAATTTCCACCTGGATTCTCTTGCCCAAGGTGGGTTTTTGCAACATTTTACCATCAAAATTGTCTTCATCATCTTGGCTTATCTAAAATCTGATTAGTCACTCATGGTCCCATAAATTAATGAGTATTTTGATTTGAGACATCATGAGTGACTAATCAAATCAAGTTTTCTTGCAATAATTTTCATCAATCACTTCAACTTTCACTAAAAATCAATTTTATTTTTTAGAGTTTTTCTGAGCATTGACTTTCCTTCTTTCTCCTCTCCCCAAAAATGAATCAGCTGATATTTGGGAGGGAAATCTGAGCCACCTATAGGACATTTTTGTAAACACTACTTCCAAAAATGAAATAAAGGAGGCCTCTCTCTTAAATTTCAATCGGTCACTAAATACAGTTTGACTTGTGAAAGGAAGTTGTTGGATTGCTTGCATGTTATTTCCGGTTTGATATAGAATATTATTGAAAGGGCGTGGGTTCGAATCCCGGGACCTCCAACAAAAATTTATTTCAAGATGTCAAAATTATTAAAAAATCATTGGTTTTACTTCAAAAACATACTTCATTTTCTAGAACGTGTAATCTTGGAATCGATTGAAACGTACACAAATGTGGCTGGACATTGATTTATCACATTATTTTCAAAATTTGTACATCCACTTTTGAAAAAAGTCATTTTCTGACAAAATTCCATATTTTCTGCCCAACTTTCTAGGCCCATATCTCAACCATGCCTTGATGAAAGTTGAATTTTCTCAAAATTCTGAAATCTGTGTTGCATAGACAAAAGATCTGCTGGATTAAAAATGAGTAAATGTTTGATTTTAAAAATTTCCAAAAATGAACAACGGATGAATTATCATGGTTTTTGTAATTTTATAAGTGCTCTAACTTCTTCAATTTTTAAGATAAAGTCTTCAAACCTTCACCGGTCATTTCTTAGTGAAAAGACTGATTCTAAATGGCATTGAAACTCATTAAAAACCCATGGCATCATGGTGGAAAACCTAAATCCGTAACCTTTTTTGTCCTTACGATACCATCTTCAATAATAAGGAAATATGAACAGAATAACGTATTTTGGATAAAATTAAAGATGTGCATGTGTAAGAATCAATACATTTGTTAAGTGTATATTTTCTTGAAACTTAATAAGAGGTCTTTCACTTTAGGAATGTTGAGCTTACATAGTATCTAACATAGGCTTGAAATTTAATATTTTATAAATGTTATAAATAAAGACAATTCTATTATGAGACAGAAAAAAAATCAGTTTTGCTAACGATCCAATATGCATGGATCGATTGTTTGGTAATTCTTGTCCTTCACACACAGAAGTGTATATTCATTGAAATCCTTGTTGAAGTTTTGTATGATATTTTCCTAGGTTGAAATAAATAAATTACAAGTGTTGGATCCCAATAGATTAATACTATATAATTAATGTGATCTATTCATGTTTACTTACTTTTTACGATAATTTTCCCTTCATAATGATTATGGTAAGATGTATCTAGAATGACTTAATACCTGGTTTTGCGAGTAGTAATACTTTTGAATATTTATAACGAGTTACTGAAACTAGAAAATTTGGTAAAGCATTTGAAATTGAAAAACCTATGACCAAATTGAGATTCAGGAAATTATGATGTAACATTTGTGAATGAAAGTGTTGCTTGGTACGAATGCGTAATGAAGAGACATGCTGATTAAATAAAATAGATGAAAATATTCTGTTGGTTTCAAAACTTTTGATTTTCTTAGTAATTACTCTTCATATTCAATGGCCGACACATTGAAATAAAGTTATAGACGTTCTGTGTTGAAGTGTTTATTAATTTTCGTTGTCTAATAACGAAAATAAATTGTAGACCTCATTATTTTTTAAATTAAGTTAGTTTTGAATCCATCCGATAAAATCTGCACATTGGAATTTGCTAAATAAATCCTGAAAAAAAAATTGCAATGAATGTTTCCTTTTATTGTTATACATGTAATAAGATATTTATAAAATGAGTTGTCAATTTTCTGAAGATACAGTTACGAGTAAAAGCACGTCTTAATATTCTTTATTATGAGTATCTCCATTTCATAGAAAAATTCCTTAATTATTCAAAAATGCATTCTTTTTCTAGGCTTTTAGAATCTAATGAACTGGTTAATAAAACGAAACTATGTTGTTTACACCAAAATACATTTATTTATGGAATATCCACCTTTTCATAAAACCTTCTTTTGTTAATGATCATTGTAAGTGAAGAATATGTCAGGAATGAAAAGTTAATAATTAATCAAAAGCAACGAAATGACATTGAATAGAATACTTTCTAGGCAAAAAAGTAGTTTGTTGGTCAGCTGATATTTAGTGGTGATATTGTTAAACTTTTTAGTGTTTAATGGTCAGTGTTTTCAAATTGGATAATGTAACAACCTAAGTTTGAATTTAAAATCCATAGATATCCAAGGGTATTCTGAAATTTGTTACCTTCCATATTATCACTCCTTTAGGAAATGTTTTATGGTATTAGGGTGTTTTATAAAAAAATTCATTGCATGATAATCATGTTTGATCCCCTAAACTCAGTTACCAGCTTTAGGTTTTTGAAAAAATTTGAAAACTAGAAAATTAGATTAGGATATTTAAGGCATTTGAAAATTTCAAATGTGAGTGCATAACACACAAACAGAAAACAAGAACTGAAACGTTCAGAACCCTGCGCAGTCAGATGAGTGGGTTGTTGCTGTCTGGTTGCTGCTTCATTATTTGATGTTGTTGTTGTTGTTGTTGTTGTTGTCATGTTTGTTGTTTTTGTGATGATGTCGATGTTGATGATACTTCTTATTCTGCTGAAGATGATTATGATGATGATGATGACGTTTGGATGACCAGAAAATGTGCGGAAGATGGGAAGAAGCAGAAGAAGTGGTTATAGACCCAATGCCTTGCAAACAACAAGAACAAGAATGGTGGAAGATCGGAAGAAGCAGTAGATGCGGTTATGGACCCAATGCCTTGCGAACAACAAGAACAAGAACAACAAGAACAACGCAAGTGGCCCTTTAACCCTGCCGCCCTACGGGCGCAGGGTAAAAATATGGGAAAACAAGGCTAAAGCATTGCAATGTATACAAGTTTAGATCATCACTCGACAATCAGAGATGACACTTGACTATTTTGAGAACTCTACTCTCATGAGACATCATATGACTGTCATGAGACGTCAATTGACTATCGTGAGACATCACTTGACTACCATTAGATATCAACCGACTATTGTGAGATGTCACCCAAACATGAGACATCATTCAATTATCCTGATATGTCACTCAACTATCATAAAACATCACTCAACAATCATGAGATGCAAATTGACAATCATGAGACGTCACTCGCCCAACATGAGACGTTACTCAACTATATAAAATGTCTCTTGACAATTGAGAGACATTACTCGACAATTGAGAGATATTACTCGACTATCATGAAACATCACTCAACTATTCTGAGACATCACTCAACTATCATGAGATGTCACTGAACTATCCTTAGACATCTCTTGGCAATTGTGAAAAGTCACTTGATGATCATGAGATTTCACTAGACTCTCATGGGACATCATTCCACGATTGTGAGATGTAATGACTTTTGAGAGATGTCACTCAACTAACTTGAGACATCACTTGACTATCCTGAGATATCACTCAACTTTCATATGACATCACTCAAAGATTGTGATATGTAGATTGATAATTGTCAGTCATCACATGCCTATCATGAGACATCACAAAACTATTAAATGTCACTTGAAAATTATGATATGTTACTTGACAATCCTGAGACATCACTTGACTATCATCAGACGTCACTCGACTATCGTAAGAAGTTACTCGATGACTTTGAGACGTTACATGACAATTGTGAGATGTTACTCAAATATTGTGAGACATCACTTGACTATCATGAGACATCACTCGACTTATGTGAGATGAGTCATCACTATCCTATCATGAGATGAGACAACATCACTTGATTATCCTGAGATGTCACTCGACTATCATGAGACATCATTTGACTATCATGAGATGTCACAGCTATCATTAAAACTCACTCAATGATTGTGAGACGTCATCTGTCTTTCCTGAGACATCACTGGGTTATAATGAGAGACATCAAATGACATCATATTCAACTATCCTGAAAATGCATCACTATCAAGTCACGTGATACTTCAAAGTCCAAAGTCACCTGTTGCCACATTTTGTTGCACATTTGCAAAATTAGATATCATCAGAAACCACCATTTTAGTGTTTTCGGCATAGCTTTATTAAATGAAGAAGTTAAATTTTACAAATTTTGCCATTCTACATGCCTCAATCAGTCAACCAATACTAAAAAAATCGCAAAAAATGCACACCCTGCACCACTTTTAGCTCAGGCTTTTTTTGACAAAAATTTTCCAGAAACTGAGGGCCGATTTTGCGCAAAACTGAGAAAATTTTCAAAAACTGAAATTTACGAAATTTCTAGATTTGCGATTTTTCCAAATTTTGGTTTTTATGTAGCAAAATGTCCAAAAAATTGCTTAAAAACTCAAAATTTTGGAAGACTCAGACCAAATTTTTGAAAAAGTGAGCAAAATTTTCCAAACTCAGCTTTAAAAACGCAAAAAATGAGATTTACAAAATTTCTAGGCATTTGATTAGTCTAGACAGTGTCAAAATGCCTGTTAAGCTCTTCATTGCCAAAATCAAAAATTGTTTAAAATAGGCATTTATCACAATTGTTTGGCATGTAGTCCTTGAATAAAAGAGTTTCCAAATTCAATTATGCAAAAAAACCAGGCTGCATGCCTCAATCCATCAAATGTGAACCAAGTGATAAATGTAACACAAAAACACACCCTGCACCACCTTTTCACCCCCACCACGTTTTGCTCCTCATTGGTAAAATCAAATATCTAAAAGAATCATATTTTTTTTCAAGTTTTTGGCATGTGGTCATTTGATAAAAAAGTTTGAAAATTTGATTTTGAAAATTTTGGCATGCAACATGCATCAATTGGTCAAATAAAACTGGAGAAATTGCCAAAAATGAGACAAAAGACCGCACCCTGCACCACCCTTTTTCCTCTATATTTATATTGTACACCCTGAACCCCTTTTTCCTCCTCATTCCCAAAATCAAAAATCGCAAAGAGTCAGTCTTTTTTCACATTTTTTGGCATGTGGTCATAAAACAAGTGGTGGCGGTTAGTTAACATCATTGATCAAGTGATCTTTGAAGTTAAGCAAAACTCTCTCTGGTTAGTACTTGGATGGGTGACCGCCTGACTGATTGGGAACTAGAACTGCTGCTCAGTGATGTAAAAGTGGACCCTTATCACATCACACCCCTGAACCGCAACAGGTTGAGGAAATGCATGATTGCGACAAAGTGAATTTCACCACTATGCATACGGTTCATGTTCACTCATGATTAAACTTACAATAAACATATGTGAGATAGTCAACTAATGATAGATCAAAGAAGCTTTGAGTTGAGGAGTACAGTACATGGTGTCAGGAAGGTTTACCTGGGATCTCCGGTTTCCTTCCATCATTGTAAATTGTAATTGTAATTGCCTGTAAGTGCTCTGATGAGCAGCATTCGGGGGACGTTGAGTGTACGTGGCAGGAGATGATCATACTTGAGATGGTCACGTAAATCCAAAAATAAAAAATAAAATAAAACAAAAAAGTTTGCAAATTTAATTGTGCAAATTCTGAAAAGCAACACGCTTCAATTGGTCAAATGAAACTTGAGAAATCGACAAATACATGACCCAAAAACACACCCTGCACCACTCTTTTATTCTCAAATTATCACTTTTTCTTTCCCTTACGTCACACGCACAAAAATAGTGTATACTCGTAAACTCGTATACAATAGGGGAAATGGTTAGAAAAGCCATAATCTTCAAAGGGTGGTAGAACACGTAAATAGCAGTTTTTGGAAAATCTGGGCCCAGACAAAATTCTTCAGATCAAATTCTATTACAAATCCTTGTCCAAATATTATTACAATCCCCTGAAACACCCTAATGGTATGGGTCGGACTAAATCACATTTTCCTGACAATTCCTTTGGGAAGGGACTCGTCTTAATATATGCATTTTGAGCCAAAACTGATTGCTAAGTAAATACATTTTTAAAATTATTTGATTTGGAGCGTCCATGAGTAGTTAAAGTTTTCTACCTTTACAGGCTTACTTTCACTTAAAAAGGCCCCATTCATTGAAGTGAATTTGGAGTGCTCAGAACTCCCATGGACGGCATTTCTTAAATTTTTTCCTCACCAACCTTATTTTTTGTTAGAATACGCAGTTTTAATGAATTTTTAAGGCCCCCGGTCATTTTTAGCATTTCACTACATAAAATAGTCCGAACCTTACTAATAGTATGGTTCAAATACTTAGATTTTTTTCATTATCCTATAAATATAGTAATTCTAAAGAATTTCAATTTTTCATTTCGTTTGAAATTATTGTTAATAATAATTTGGCGTTCAAAATATGAAAAATTCAAGGGCCTACTTCTCTTACCTAAATATATTTGTAAATCAAATTTTAGAGAATTTGAAAATCGCTAAGTATATTTGATACACTACAAATTGAATTGAAAATGATCTCTTTGTGTGCTCTTGTAAACAGTTCTGATTGGAGGAAGCTAGGTCATCAAAACATTTCTTTTTCATATTTTGAAAAGTACGGAATATATAAAATTGAAATTGATTTTTTTTTGAAAAATATAAACATATAAAAATAATATCTCGAATTTGGGATATCGGACTTTCCAAAATTGAAGAAGTTGTAATTATATGCATGAAAGTGTTGATAAATACGATTTTATTAAACAATGATGTTCAGAATAGTAACAAAATTGAATAAAGAGCATATGTTTTTTTTAAAGAAATTGAACCAATTTTATGAGCAAATAATTATAAGCAAGGCTAAAGCATCGGAATGCAAACCAGTGTAGATGATCAGTGGTAATTGTGAGACATGAGCCATCTGTCGTCAATCGTGAGACGTCTGTCATCAATCGTGAGACATCTGTCGTCAATGATGAGACATCAGTCATCAATCGTGAGATGCCAGTCGTCAATTGTGGAACGCCAGTCATCAATCATGAGACACCAGTCATCAATCATGAGACACCAGTCATCAACCGTAACAAGCCATTCATCAATCATGAGACACCAGACATCAATTGCGAGACGCCAGTCATCAATTGAGAGCCAACAATCGTCAATCGGGAGACGTCTGTCATCAATCGTGAGACGCCTGTCATCAATTGAGAGATGCCTGTCGTCAATTGCATGATGCCTGTCGTCAATTGCGAGATGCCAGTCGTCAATCGTGAGAGGCCTGTCGTCAATCGGGAGATGCCAGTCGAGTCGTCAATCGCAACATGCCTGTCATCAATCGCGAGACGCCTGTTGTCAATCACGAGAAGCCTGTCATCAATTGTGAGACATCTTTCGTCAATCTTGAGATGCCAGTTGTCGATCGTGATACGCCAGTCATCAATCGCGAGATGACAGTCATCAACCGTGAGACACCAGTCTTCAATCGCGAGTGGACAGTCATCAATCGCAAGACGTCTGTTGTCAGTCACAGGCGCCTGTCATAAATCGCGAGACGCATTTTGTCAATTGCAAAACGCCAGTCGTCAATCATGAGATGCCTGTCATCAATCATGAGATGCCTGTCATCAATCATGAGACGTCTGTCATCAATCGTGAGACTCCTGTCGTCAATTGCAAAAAGGATTGCTGGCTCCACAATTTTGTTGACTGAGGCAAAATTGAAAAACGTCAAAAATTGGTGTTTTTTTGGTGTTTTTCAGAACAGGTTCATTTTATAAAAAAGTTTCTAAATTCTATTGCGCAAATTTTGGAATACGACATGCCTCAAATAGTCAACCGAGCTCTGAGAAATCGGAACAACAAATTGCAAAAAGGATTGCTTGCTCTACAATTTTTAGCACCTAGGTTTGCCTGCTCTACAATTTGGTGCACCGAGGCAAAATCAAAAAACGCCGAAAATCGGCGTTTCACTTCATTTTTCGGCATGGGGTCATTAGATAAAAAAAGTTTCTAAATTCTATTGCGCAAATTAAGGTGTGCGACACGTCTCAATCGGGCGAATGAGCTCCGAGAAATTGCGAAAACGAATCGTGAAATGGATTGCCTGCTCTACAATGGTGCACCAAGGCAAAATAAAAAAACGCCAAAAATTGCCTGCTCTACAAAATTTTGCAAATTTTCATGATTTTTTCTCACGTCACTCGAGTAGAAATAGAGCTTCACTCGTAAAAGCGTTTGCAATTATGATAATTAAACACGGTTTAATGCCTGTGACTGAAATTTGGGTCGCATCTAAATTTTAAGAAAAATGTGTTAGTAGGGTTTCAGTATTTATTTGTAATGAAGATTTAACATAATTTCTTTCAACTCATTTTTTCATACATGATTATTTTCATAAAGCACCTTAACAAAAAAGAACCATAGAATCAAATGTATTAAATCATGAACTACCTATTGCTAATAAGGACATTCATATAAGAATTAGATGCTTGGAAAAATGAAGCATCTTCTTATTTCTGTCTATCATCAATGATCTGTTTTTTCTTCTTTTCAAGTGAAATAGTCCTTATTTTTAAGATCATTAGATGGTGAGAAGCAATAAGATTCTCCCTCATCTCACCTTGTATATTTTAGCATTGAAACCATGGTTTAATGCATTGGGCACAGAAAGATATCTTATTTCGTAGCCTCTCACCTTGACCATAATACTATTTAATGCACCTGACCTGACAGTATAAATTTTGGGAAATTGTTTGAAAGAGAAATTTAAGAAATAAAAAAATCAATCAATGTATTAAAAATATCATATTTCGACAAAATGATAGACTGTTGAAAACGTGGGAAACACTCCAACTTAATTTTGATAAAGATTAGATGGTAAAAATAGCCACATGTCACTGTTATTGGTAATATATTTCGATTAATGACAATATAATCTTCATCAGGCCAAGGTTTTATCTATTTCCATTTCTAGCTTCATTTACAATGTAACTTTACCATGAAATAATATTTGTAAAGAAATATATAAACACAGACTTTTCATCATGAAATATGAGAAAGTTGCATCTGCAGTGATTGTGGAAATAATTTGTCATATTATCACACTAGATCCTGTAATACTTCAAATCAAATAATTACTAGACCACTAATGATATTACCTGAAAATATCGCAATAAATACATCATCATAATTATAATAACCCCCCCCCCCTTCAAAAAAGTAAAGAGTGTGCACATGAAGGTAATTTACGTTCATAACGTCTCTGCGAGTGTATTTACCCATCTTAGCCATTTCGAAATGAAGAGAGGGTGCTTTGGTTGGTTCAATGGTTTTCGAGTGGTTACGCACAGGACATTGGTACAGTGTCTTTAATCTAGTCTTGGACTGAGAGGGGCAATCAAATTTTGAATTCCTTGGTCATTTTCTTGGTAAAATTTTGGGTTTAGGATGGAAATTAGACCTTCTTTTACCCCCCCCCATAAATATGGGAAGTAAATTTATCTAGTAATTTCTTTGAGAACCAAAATTACTTAGCAACTCATTGCATAAAATGCAATAATCTATGAATATGTAATTGATGAAAAATTAGAAATTGTCATTTTATGATATTTTATCGCCAATAAATCAAAATAATGAAATAAATAATAGTTGACAAGCACAAAAATTTACAATGATAAAGTACCTCTTAAAACTTCATCTTGTCTCAAAAATGAGGCCAAAAGATGAAAAATGTCAATTTTGTGAGTCATTTTATGGACCAGAGGAAGTGCACCTTAACTATTACCTACATTAAACATTTTGACTTGAACATCTTATTGCGGCAGAGGAAGATCTATTTTCAATCCCAAACCAAAAATTTTGACAAGAAATTGAGCAGGGTCTTCAAAAACAATTGCCCATCTCAGTCTAGGACTAGATGGCAGACACTGTATATCATTTCAAATGATGCAGAACTGACAAAAATAAAATTCATCCATGAAACAGGTTTCATGAATAAAAAGAGGTAAGAAAAGGTTTTATTTGATTATTTTCTAATTGAATTTATTAATATTCCCTCCTTCCCATATTACTCACACTAATCACTTGGCTTGCACATCAATTTAGCCAAATTTTGATTATTGGCATAAGATTTACAGTGATAGGTGAAGACTTTATCAAATTCTAATTAAATAAAGAACTCAAAATCTTTCATTTGTATACTAAATTGAAATAGTCTCTTTTATTTTCTTAATTTTCTGAAAAACAGACAGTCTCTGATTTTAACAGTAAATGATGAAAATGGAAGTTCCAAACTTGTTGTGAGTAACTTTTTGCTATTTTATGAAATTCATACTAATTTCAGAGGCCTATACTGTCATCCATAGCAATAAAATCTTTAAAAGATAGTATTGAATGGACTTTAATTCCACTTTCAAAAGTGGCTGACATTGAGACAATAAAATTCTGCTCAATTTGAAATTCCCGGTCTGAGTAAAAATAGTTACTAATTGACTAGATCATTTTTAACCATAAATCATAATACCAATGTTTTTGACCAAATTAATGTACAAAATATTTCACAAAAAAGTCCCATAAAATTAGACAATGGTGATCAGAAAATGAATAAAACATAATGTTAACCGTGGGGAAACTGCATATTTGACTGGTATATACAAGGAACATACTTTTCCTGAAATATCTTACTGCTGTTTAG
>JAOWAT010047234.1:0-11565 GCA_028571025.1 Longipedia americana | reverse complement strand
ATTTTTCAACATTTGAGGTTTTTACTTTCAGTATTATTATAACACCCACATCGTTCGCCCTATTCAAATTGAAATGGAGGAAGTACAACTAGGTGGTTCTCTCTATCATCGGCAATCTTAAAATTGCAGTCAATCTTTTTTAAGCGGGCAATCTTTTTGTCGTGGGTAATCTTTTTTCTATCGTGAGCAATATTTTTGTAAATTCCGCGAAACTGCAGTACGGTCATTACTGTAATAAAAATTCAAAAACATTACCCTCGTCAAAAAGATTGCCCAGGTAAATTTAAATTGTTCGAGTAATTTCGATAGAGCTATTCACCCTAATGTAAAGATTCAAATTTACGATTAAATAATATTTGAATAAAATAAATATTATGAAAAAGTTGCTTCAATCAAATTTTGAAGAATAAAAGATATTGAAAAATGATTTGATTTTGCGCGCCTGTTTTTGGTTCGGTCGTGCAATTTGCAAGTGATGAGTACGCTGGACATCATGTTCTTCAGCGATGATACCATAATGTGCAACAGACTCAGGTTCTCTGTCATGGACAAGGCCAGATCTTCGTTGGAAAACAGCTGCACGCTCACGTGGACTACACGGTTCGAGAGTTTATCTGAGTTGGAGCTCTTCACCAACATCATGGAAACTCTGAAAAGGAGAGATGCATCATACATTTTGGCGGATTATTTATCGGGATATTTTTTCATACTTCCTCTAGCAGATTACTGCAAAAAGATACTTCACATATTTTTGAAATATAATTAACATCTTCCAACTCAAATTAAGATAACCAATTTTGAGGTAAGATTTTAGATAGGAGGAAGAAATTACAAGTAGATTTCATTTTGAAACTTCAAATAATTATGTTCTTTAGGGTTGGCATGTGATCCGGATGGTTGCTTCGGAAGCAAAAGCAAATTTTGGAAGCAAAATCTACAGAAGTGGGGAAATTCCGGGAAATGTCGTGCTTGTGCTTTGGAGGCAAAATTTTTGCTTTCGGAGCAAAAGTTTTACTTAGGAAGCAAACTTCTGGATCACATGCTAACCCTTAATGTTTCACATTAATTGAAAAATCATTGAAAATGACTTTAATTTTATTATTAAAATTAAAAACAGATTGTAGTTTTAGATTTTAATCTTAAAGACTTTCCAGATACCACATTGAAATTAATGTGATTTTTACAAATACATTCAAAAAGACATTTACGTACAAATTAGAAAAAATTAAAGGTCAGTTTATTACCATGAAATCTCATTTTTGTTATTTTTGAGTTGATCAAAAAGCTTTCTTTTTTGTGCTAAAGTTAAAGAAAGATTTTCTTGGATATCTCCCAAATTATCAAAAAGTCTTCAATGAATTTCTTTTAAAATTTGAATCAATCAAAAGAGCTCTTCCCCTTGGGTGACCTTTCAATAGTTTATTAAAATTATTATTAAAATCTTTTCAGATGAACTGAAAATGACTTTTGATGGGAAAGTGAGCTCTGGCAATGAAGCGAGGGAATGCCCACTATACGTCTGTCTGATTACTGCCACCACAGATTTATAAAAGGATACAGCCCTTTGATGATGGGTTTGTACCCAAAAAATAATTGCATATTAATTTGGAATCAGCATGAAAAAATCTTTAAAATAAGCTACGAACAAGGATTTTTGGGAAATTTTTAATCAAAATGCTTAAAATTCACTCTAGTTTCATTTTAGCTTTGGTCCGATTTACCCTTGATAGGTAACGATTTCAGCCATGACTTGTATCAAATTACTTCTGATTAACCCATAGGTCACCAACCATACTAGTGTTGTTACAAATTTTACTCAGAGGAAGTATACTACTCAACTTTTTTAGGGGGTAAAGAATGTGTGACAGCCAGTTCCCACCAAAAGAAAAAAACACGAACGTCTTCAGTCAAACATTTCCATTAAAAATTGAATTTCATACTTCCTCTGCGTTAAATTTGTTACACTAAAGTGTTGTCGGCGTCCTATGGACCAAGGGTTCTATGGACTCACCTGGAGTAATGCAGAACGAAGGATCTTGTGAACGCTTCCTTGTATTCCGTATCTGGCAACATTTTGAGGAGGAGGCACACCAACTTTTCGGGGAATTCGTATTTAACCGTCCAGAACACAAGTTCCTCGAGAAAAGTCCGATGCTGGAGATGTGCCATAAGAACTGGATTGTCTGGAAAAAATAGATCATTGGTAAGGAGAATATTATGAGGGCAAAGAAAACAAAATACTTTGTTAGCGTATCCAAGGAATCAAAATTGTACTTTCAATATTTTATTTATAGCAAATTGTAAAAAAATCATAAATTGCCGTTTCTCACTTTGAGAATAATGGAGGAGTCCTTCCCAAGAATGACGAAAACAACATTTTGGCAAAATTGAGATAAATACCTTATTTGGTACAATTAACCTAATTTTTGTCCATAAAAAAATTTCAGACACCTAGCATAACCCTAAGTATAATTTTTTGCTACTTTTGTTAAATGATGATTTTTAGAAAATGACAAATTTCATACCTTGTAAAATAAAATTCATGAAAATTTCTTGGTTGAAATAAAGCTTAATGCCATCCAAATTGATTTTAAACTTTCAAACTTACCATTTTTTATTGAAAATTGTTAGAAATTGGCAAATTTCAAAATTACTATTTTTTCTTTTTTCGCCTTTTTCTCAAAACTATGTTTTGTTGTTTCCGTCATTCTTGAGATGTAGATGTCCTTGATCAAACATTTAATACTCTTTTCTCCACAGATCGCAAACCTCAACTTTTTGGCGCTGCTGCATTGGCTGCTACGAAAGCTTCAGTAATCAGTCAGAAGTTAAGTGTGAAGGCGGCCGGTGTTGGTGCTAAGGCTGCAGCTAAAGCCTCTGCAATCACTGCGGCTAAAGGAGCAACCTTCCTTGGGAAAAGCGCAGCTCTTGGTGGTTTGGCAGCTGCAAATGCAGCTAAAGTGGCAAGTAAGTAACCCTTTTGATGTAATTATTCATCCAGCAACTTTTTTCAGAGGTGGCCATTTTATTGTTTAGAAAGTATCTAAGGACTTTTATGAATGAGACTAAAATTAGACCTTTGACATGCCTAGTGGATGAGAAATTAAACATTTCATCTGAACACATTTTGTAAAGGTTCAAAATTTTGAAACTTTGATAACTCAAAAGCTCCCAATTATTGCCCCAAATAATTGTTCAGCAATCTCTTGATTAGTTTCATTCTGAATTTTCAGAAACACCCACTAGAAGTAGGGGTCAGACTAAATCAGATTTTGGTTTCAATTTCCTGGGGCTTAGTCTTAATTGATGCATTTTGACCCAAAACCGATTGCTAATTAAACACATTTTGAAATTTTCTTGATTTAGGGTTGATAGGGGCAGTTAAAGTTTGCTACAGTACAGGGTTTCTTTCACTTAACAAGGCCCATTCATAGAAGTGAATTTGGAGTGCTCAGAACTGCCCATAGCTGTCATTTTTTTAAAAAATTTTCTTCAGCAATCTTATTTTTTGTACAAATGAGCAGATTTAGCTCGTTTCAAAGGCCGCCCGGTCTTTTTTAAGCATTTCACTACATAGATTAGTCCGAGCCTTACTAGAAGCTGTTTTTGCCAGGCAACGCCTGGCCTTAAAATGTATATTTTCTTCTCCTTCTCTCGTCAACTTTGGAAATTCCAGATAACTTTTTTAAATCTCTATTGATTTGAATGAAATTTTCAGGAATGATATAATCTCAACACCTAATTCTAAAGAACAAGCCCAAAATGTGCTGTACTCGCGGTGAAAGTAATCTTTCATTATAAAATGTTACAATCACCACTTGGACATCGCTGGTCAAAATTAGATTACTGAAATTTTAAGAAATGTAAGTCCTAAATTCTAACTTGTTTTTTGCCATTCTAACTCACAATGACAGAAATAGATGAATTGATTTGTTTCTCACTTCTCTTTGTTCCATTCTCTCTCAAACACAGAAATAAATTAATCATTTTATTTTCAACTAGTCTTTATTTCCATTATCACTTAAACAAAAATAAATGAATTCATTCATTCATTTTTTCCATGCTTTGATCTCCAAACCAATTCATTTCTCTTTTCTATGGAATTAAAGACAAGTTGAAAATTAATTAATTAAATTAATTTATTTCTGACTTGTTTTTCTGTTTCTATGTGAGAATGGAAATAAAGACAAGTTGGGAAAAAATTAATTAAATTAATTCATTTTTGTGTCTGCTTTGTCTTCACTCTCACTCAACTACTATAATTTCATATCACTTCATCTTATTCAATACTGAACCAAAGGTCATCAACTGAAAAAAAGAAGAAAATCGCCTCGTGTAGACTCGCGGTTTTAATGAAACCGCTCGTAAAAACAATTTAACTTACTTGTACCATTTGTAGAAGAGCAAAAACAAACCCTCAGTCAGTCAGTGGCAGTTATCAGCTGACATTCTACAAATGTTCCAATAATTTTAATTACTGCAATAACAGCACAGATAAGATTGAGAATATGACAAAATGCCGCTTTTGACAAATTTTCAGTACCCTGCGCATTCAGGACCCTTTAAGTTCAGAACCCTGCGCATTGGGTTTTTTTAACTTTTTGCAGCAGTTTTCTTTCCTTTGGAACCTTTACAAAATGTGCTCATATGAAATGTTTAATTTCTCAGCCACCAGGCATCTCAAAGGTCTAATTTTGGTCTCATATCATTTGAAGGAGTCCATGGATACTTTCTAAGCAATAAAATGGCCACCTCTAAAAAGTTGCTGGATGAATTTCATTACATCCATTTAACTGTCATTTGCCGCATATGTATGTATTCAACAGATTCTTTATTTTGACTATAATTTGATAAACCCTTCAAAATATCCCTCTAACAGGTCCTAACTCCTTTTCTTTCAGAATCAAGTCTACCTTTGCCAATTGTCATACCTGTACCTTTACCACAGAGAAGTAAGTAACTCCTGCCCTAATCCTAAGGGTTGAAAAGTTAGTTTGAATCTGCATCGGATGCAGATGCAGATTCAGTTTTTGAATCTGCATCGGATGCAGATGCAGATTCAGTTTTTGAATCCAATTCAGATGCAAGTTATAAACATAAGTACACATTTTCCCGGATTTTATTTTGAATCTGATTCAGATGCAGCTTTTAGTAGGCTGTTTCATAAAGAAAAAAGTTTTCCCTAAAATCCTTGCTCCCAGCTTATCTTATAGATTTTGATGCACAGAATCCAAATGTGCAATCATTTTTTAGGGTCTAACCCTTGGAAGGTGGAGGCAACCAAGCTTTGAAATTTACTTCAGTGCAGGCTATTTTTCACTTAATAAGGCCCCATTTTATGAAGTAAACTTTAAGTGAGGGTTGCCTCCACCTTGCAATGACCATACCCCCAAAAATAACTTCAGATTGGAATTCAGTGCACAAAAATCTATAAAATGAGTTGGGAACAAGGATTTTTTAAAATTTTGTGAAACGGCCTACTTTTAGATTTAAAATAAAATCCGGGAAAATGTGTACTTATGTATATAACTTGCATCTGAATCGGATTCAAAAACTAAATCTGCATCTGCATCCGATGAAGATTCAAACTAACTTTTCAACCCTTATCTAAAATTCCCAGGTGGTGGCAACTTTTTAATTTAGTTATCTCCCTATTTTAGGAAGTGTTGCCCACAGATCCCGAAGAAGAAGGGGAAGGAGAAGAAGGACAGGAAGAGGGAGAACAACAGCAAGAGGAAGGGACGGCTCAGGAAAATCAAGATTGAAATCAATAAACAAAATTAAATTCATTCAGTTTCTGAAGTGTTTGTAATTAAATAATTGTGCTAAAGTAAAAAAATCAAAATGTTTTCTCTAAAAACCGTGAAGCATTTTCATATTGCTTGCATTCAGAGTAGATTTTATACAAATCATTTTGGTATAAAATTACTACCTCCGTCCGTGCAAGAAACGTTATTCGGGAAAGTCGATAAGAAACCAATGAACGAAAAATTGAAAAATGAAGCTTTAGAGCATTTATCAAAATATAATTTAGGTTCAGTTACTTCTTCGAAAGAAGCGAACGAATTTCCCATTGACATTCCGGATTTATACGGGCCAGTGGACCAGCATTTCTACAAGATTGCCACAGATCAGGTTGAACCCTATCTGAAAATTATCAAAACGATTTTGAAATCGAAAGAAATCCCTGAAATGCCAAAGACTTGGAATTTTGAATCTGGTTGGACCAGATATGAAGAAGATGGATTAGGTGCGACAGTTTAGCTCGAAACATTTGTGAAGCATGCAGGCCTTTTAAGCTTGGACATGTCTTTTTAAAATGAAACAATGCCTAAACATTTTTCATTCCAGGGATGTATTTGATTTAAAGTTTGAAATAAAACAGATTTCGCCAATTTTCTTTTTCTAAAACCTTTTCATTGGAACAAAAATAGTTTTAAAATTAACACATTTAGGTGATTTTCACTGCATAGAAATAAAAACTACATTTTTTCAAGACCATCGCTTTAGACATGGCATATGAAAGGCGTATTTTATGCTTCGGAGAATGCTTGGCAAATGTTTCTAACTCAACTGTCACATTGATATTTAGTGAGAAGTGTTGAAGCCCCTCTGGAACCCTGTTTCACTTTTGACGTTGAAGTTTGTGTGAGAGACGGACATCACCCAATGATGGCCGTGGCGCTGTCTGACCAAGCTTGGTACAGCTGGACGTCTCATAATTTGATCCAAGATCAATTGCCGAAAAGGTGCCTGATGAAAATATTATGCACACGGAATATTTCAAGTCCAAAAACTGGTACAGGGGTCTCTCGATTTAACGACATTTCACGATATAACGACATATTTTCAGCTCAGAAAAGGTCTCATTTACTGAATAAACCTATCGAAATAACGACAATCTCACGGTTTAACGACATATTCTATGCCTCCCAAATGTGTCGTTAAATTGAGAGACCCCTGTATTATTGTAATCTCCAACGCTAACGATTTTCTGTAGCGTTAATATGATAATTGTGAAAAGTCAATTATTGCACATTTTTTTCTCCAAAGGTTTTCAAGAATGTATAATATGGAAATCCATGCATTGATTACACTTCTGAAAATCTAGAGATCCCACAATTGGTGACTTCAAATTATGAGAAATTTAGCAAATTAGTATATTTGTAATGAAATTAGCATCATTTGGGCTGCTTTATTTAATGATGAATGAAAATTAGATTTCAAAAATTATAGTATCCAAAATCGCTTTGCTGTTTGTGCACTATTATAGTGCAAGTTGCATAAAATTTCTGTCCCGTCAATAGAATAACTCAGGAAGATCTGATCCCTCTGGAACTAGAATCCCTATCTTCAAACGACCCTCGCTTAGTGATTGGCCACAACATCAGTTATGATCGAGCGAGATGCGCCGAACAGTATTTCGTTGAGAAGTACCCCACAAGGTTTTTGGACACGATGGCATTGCATATTGTGGTCAGTGGCATGACCAGTGAACAGAGAATGTTAAAGGTACAATATTTTAGTTAAATACAGTCAAAGACGGATTTAACCACATACAAATACTGATTTAACATGTTTTGTAGGATTCAGCGACCAAATTTATATTCCAGGTGAAACATGTCCCTTAATTTCAACTTAACAAAATCTTTATCTTTCAGACAATGGAGAAAAGTGGCAAAACTGCAACTGTGATAACCGACGAAGGCGAAGAAATCGAGATAAAACCCAAGTGGCTAAAAGAAGCCTCTTTAAACAATTTAAATGATGTCTTCCAATTGTACTGCAAAGGAGGTGAATCTCTCAAAAAGACAACGCGAGACATTTTCGTTACTGGGACGAGGCAAGAAATCAGAGAAGATTACCAAAATTTGATGCAGTATTGTGCCAATGATGTGCTGGCCACTCATAGACTGTTTCAGGTATTTTTGGGATTTTGGGATTCTTGGTTGAAATTCATTTTCATCATTTCTAAATTTTAGGATTTTTTACTACTAATATGGAAGATATTTTTCAAATTTCTGGTGAACAATAAAATTAGAAGAGTGAGGTTTCTTGTGACAATAAAGTCAATGAAATTTGGAAAATAAACCCAATGTCATGAATGAATTGAGTTTCATTTTAAGATCCATTAAAATCAAAATGTGAAGAAACAAAACATATCCTCAAAATCTTTACAAAATTCATGCTATTTATTAGTACAATTTTTTGACTTGATTTTGATTTGCATCTACCAAATTTTAAAAAATTTAAAAGTTTCGTAAAATTATAGACTCAGTTTTGGAGCTTTTCTCACTTCCTGTGATATTTTTACTTTAACGACTTTTTGTGCCTATCCAAATGTCCATTAGTGAAAAAATGCTTTGTATTTTAGGCAGTATTTCCGCTCTTCCGGCAACGCTGTCCACATCCGGTCACCCTTTCCGGGATGCTTGAGCTCGGCTCCGTCTACCTGCCAACGAACGACAATTGGGAGCACTACTTGAGACAGGCCGATGACGTCTGCAATGAACTGGAGGAGGAGATCAATCAGATCATGGAGCACCAGGCCAAGGAGTCATGTCAGCTCCAGATGAATCACCAGTTCGAACAGGATTTGTGGATGTGGGATCAGGATTGGAAGATTCAGGTACGGAAGAACTTGCAATTTCTATCGCTTTAGATTATTTCAGTGGATTTGGCATTAAAATATGAGAAATTCAGCAAAATTTTTACTTTAGCTTAAAAATAAAATAATACGGGTTTATCGAAAAATTGGCTTGAAAGTCATTGTCAAAAATTATTCATATAATTTAATTTGATTCGCAACCAAAAAAACCTAATTGAGCCAACAGAGTATATGGAAGAAAGGTCCCAATTCCAATTTTGGCCTTATTTGTCAATGTTTGAATGGTTATTTCTGTTTGAATGACAATGCAGTTATGATTTAAATTTGACAATGAATTCATTTCTTGATATAATTTTTGAGAAAAGTTTACGTACTTTTAAAAGAGGAATCTGTAACTCAAAATTATTTTCCTCTCTCTAATTTAGGGAATGCGATGCAAGCAAGCCAAAAAGGCCGTCCAAATAGGCAAAGAAGACCCTTTGAACGCAGAAAAGGAAAAGTCCTTTGAAGACTACGAAAACAAGTTTGGAACTCTGATGTCCACCAAAGATCAGTTGTACAAATTGCAGCCCAGATGTCCGGGTTACCCCAGTTGGTATCAAGAACTCTTCAAGAAGGTAACTCCGTATCATTCCGAAATGGATTCCATTGGGTCGTCAAGGAGAGCTTCGCCAAAATTATTGTAAGTACAGTGTACTATATTTTATGCTAAATCGGACTTATCAGGGGCAAGGAATGCTCGAGCTTTCATTGATCAGACCTTAGCTAAAATGAAACTAGATTGAAATTTTGCATTTTAAACATAGATCAGATTTACCCATGGGAGGTCCAATACACCTATTTTTTTTTATAAGAACATCGGTTTTTCTGTCGAGGCTCAGATGTTCTTATTTTTTGAAAAATTGAGCCTCAAAATGTTCTTACCATGTTCTTAATATTTTGCTTCTATGGAAACTTTTTATATAATAAAGTAAATTTTTCATAAATGCCGCAAGGGAATTTACTGTAAGCATTACCATTTCGTAAGTGTGCTGCAGTAGCCGTGCCAAAAATGAATGTTTTAACCACTCACAAGGAATTTTCTTACAAGAAAGGAAATTTTGAGGCTCAAGATGTTCTTAGAATGTTCTTAACTTTTCCAAAATTTGAGGCTCGATGTTCTTGTATTGATGTTCTTGTAAAAAGAAATAGGTGTATCTACCCACTTTTTTTATCTCAAAAATATTCTGCACTTTTGTCAATTTGAGTGCCGGTTGACATGATAATCGCTCTAACTAAGCAACTTAACGCCTTCAAGGTTTTAATTCAAATATAATAAGATTTACAAGAAATATTTAATTTTTCCTAATTTTTACTTTTAGCTAAAATTTTTGGAACTTCCTGAAACTGTCACTGCCAAAACGCCTGATCTTGCAGAAAGTAGCGAGTAAAATTTGAAGGAATCGCATAATTCCTGTAGAAAAATTACAAACAAAATGTCACTTGCATTACTTACGTTTGTTAAAATAGGAGATTCATCATAAAATTGAAGATTTTGTCTTCATGATTTTCAAATCGATTTGTTGTTATTTACTAAAATGAAAACATTCTTAGTTTGAACAATGACCGCAAGAGGGAGACACCAGAAGAGGGAGAAAGTGAAAAAAGAAGAAAGTTTGGATGGAATTTTCAAAAAATTCGGCAATTTGGAACTCAATTTTTAGTCATTTTCAAGGTAAGAACAATCTAGACATTCTTATTTTATCCCTGTATAAATTTCAAGATAATTTGAAGTATCAAAGTGCATAAAATAGTCGAATTATCTTTATACCTATTGAATTTATTGGGTTATGACGTCACGAAAAACCGGCAAATTTGAATGGAGTTTTGTGTGTAGCACAGTCTATGAAGTACGCTCTTTTTTTGTAAGCATCAGCAAAATTTTTTCTAGGCTATAGGTAGGATGTTTCACAAAGTTCCAGAATCAGTCTGTGTGGTTTTTATTTTTCAGTAAAAAAGTTTGGATTTTAGACTTCCCACCAAGCCACTCAAGTTAATTAGGCATTTTCATTAATTTAGGATATGTCTAGAGGAAGTAATGAAAACTCTGGCAAAAATGTGGTCAATATCAATTGTAAGTTGGAAAAATAGATGGATTATTACTATTTTATCCAATAATAATCATTATTTACATTCATGCAATTAATATTGACCACATTTTTGCCAAGAATATCATTACTTCCTCTAGACAGATCCTAAATTAATGTGTGGCTTGGTGGGATGTCTAAAATTCAAGGTTTTACTGAAAAAATGATAGTTTTGGACTTAGAGGTGTATAATCTAAAAAATAAAAACCACACAGACTGATTCTGGAACTTTGTAAAACACCCTACTAATTCTTGGGATTTTATGATATGATTTTTAATTACTCAGCACAGGACAGCACCAATTTTTGTTGAAAAAATAATTTCAGTTTTTGATATATTAAGCAAAATGGATCATTCTTAGCAGGGAGCTACAAGGGTTTATCTCGATTTGGAATCTCTTAATTAATAATACTAATATGTTCAAATTTTAGGTCAAATTCTATTTGGTCCCTGTTTAAACTAATCTTATATGCTAAAAAAGTTTCCTGAAAGTACTCGTTTCACTCGTAATTGAAAGGTCTGGCATAACTGAGAGAAAACTTTTTACTTCAATGCTATTTAATGAATTTGGGAGCACAACACTAATTTTCCATACTATATGATATGATTTCTGAACGCCTAGTTACAGTTACAAAGTTTTTTGAAATTTTTCTTTCAAATTTTGCATTTTTAGGTACCGAAGATCATTCTGAAGAGGGACCTTTGTGGAAGTCCCTAATAATACTATTATTAAAAGAAACAAGCATGAAAGCAGTCACAATACTCCTAAGTATCTTTTTGAATTTTAAATGGTGATCACATGAAAACACTCCCAAAAAGAGGCCTTTCCAA
>JAOWAT010047123.1:0-11569 GCA_028571025.1 Longipedia americana | reverse complement strand
AAAATTAATGCTCTGTTTAACTTTGGAAAACTTCATCTTCATATGTGACAAGGTATGGGAAAAGACAAAAAAAAAATTCGCATAATTTTGAGAAAATGACGTTTAAAGTTTTACAATTTTTGATTTTATGATATAAATTGCAGGGAAAGGGGTAACTTAAGATGTAAATTGGAAAGTGATATTTCAAATCGGTCTTCAGTTCTGAAAAGTTAAAAGATAAGTCCTTTGATTCTTGTTGTGCTTAAAAATTGAAAAATTTCCGAGTTATTTTCCTTTTCCGACACCGCGCCTCATATGTATATTTTCATTTTTAATGTTAATACACATAAATTTTTGTTTGGATTTATTGGAGATTTTGAAGTTTAAAGATTTTATGCATGTAGTTTTGAGTTTTTCACTTAATTCTGCCGAGTTAGGAAATTGTTTGTACAAAATAAGTCTGTGTCTTTTTTGCCGAAATTTTTGTACAGCAAATTTTGTATTTGAAATGTCACTACTATTTATATCTTAAAAAATACTAATTTTGCCTTAAAAGCAAAATATTTGTCATTTCTTTTGGCTAATATTAGTGTCATTTGTTCTAAAATCTCCCAGTGTTCCAAAGCCATCCCTGAATATACTTACAGTAAACCATCCGTGAAAGTAAATGTCTTCAAACGTAGCTTCTCTTTTCAACCAACCATAAAGAATTGTTATCGATTATGTTGAACATTTTTGATCGATTACAATCTACTTAATTAACTTTGAGAAAGAGAGAAAAAAGGAAAAGGGCAGAAGAATGAATCTATCTCTTGTTCTCTATGGAGCTATGAATTAAACATCCTTCTCATTAATAATTCGAGTGGCTCTACTATAAAACAATTGAGTGTGAAAATCACTTTCAAGGAGTTTTTTAAATGTTTAACCCCATATTGAAAATTTCCATTTGCTTCTAAAATATCGTCTAAAACTAGACTAAACTATGCAGTGACGTTTTTAAATTGTAAGAGGAATGTTTGGAACCTGCTTAAAAGTTGTATTTTAATATAAAAACCAAATACACAACACTTGTATTTGATGTAAAAGGTAGCTCTACCTATCTAGTTTGCTTTAACCCTTATCGTCATGCAAAGGATTATCTAACATTATTAGCGCATGTGGATCAGGGTTAAGTTCTCAAACTATTTCAATGGAAGTGTACATTCGCTACTTTCAGCCTGTTTATCTTGTTCCCATAGATGTAAAGTTTTGATGCCCAGAGCTAAGTAGGGAGTGCTTAAATTGAAAACATGTTTAAGATTGTCCCTATTAATATTCGTAGAATGTTTGGTATATAAAATTTATAATGAAATTTGATATGAAAATTAAATATTAAAAGTAGGTGTCCAATATAAACATCAGAATTAATATTTACAATTATTATCATTATTATAGATATAAATCTCAATTTGATAAAAAATGTCCTTTCTTTCTTCTGAGACTAAAGTGATTGTTCTTTTTTAAATATTTTCTCTCATAGGGATCTCATGATAGAACTCCATAAATCTCTAGTCATTCATCTCTTCAAATGACTTTAGCTTAAAAGATTTCTGTTGTCATTACCTTCAAAAGTCTCTATTATTTCTGAATTTCTGAAGATGTAATGTCTTTCACCACATTCATTCATTTGCATCAAGAAATAGTCCTTCTTTCCCTCTTTCCATCATTTTTCCTTGTAGTAGGCTGTTTCATAAAGAAAAAAATTTTCCCTAAAAATCCTTGCTCCCAGCTTATTTCATAGATTTTGATGCACAGAATCCAAATTTGCAATCATTTCTTAGGGTTTAACCCTTGGAAGGTGGAGGCAACCAAGCTTTGAAATTTACTTCAGTACAGGCTTTTTTTCACTTTTTTTCACTTTATGAAGTAAACTTTAAGTGAGGGTTGCCTCCACCTTGCAAGGACCATACCCCCAAAAATAACTTCAGATTGGAATTCAGTGCACAAAAATCTATGAAATGAGTTGGGAGCAAGGATTTTTTAAAATTTTGTGAAACAGCCTACTTGTAGTCTTATATCATAAAACTGGATGAATAATATTTGTCATTTATCACAATTTCCTTGGCTTTGCATCATATGATAAAGTAAAAGCCATGATATTACTTAGTAGAAATGAGAATGACTCCCCATAGTCATGACTTTTTCTAAAATCAGAAAGCACAAATTTACAAAACTATTTCAAATTCTAAAATATGTTATGTGTGGTAAGAAACTTAAGCACTGCTTTCTCCGGTTGGCATAAAGTCATTACTTTTTGAAATAAAATTAAGAATTTAATCTTAGTGATTTATTAGAAGTATTGATTTTATGGAATGCTTTCTTATAGAATTTAACCATGGTAAGAACATTCAATTCTTTACTTTTCACTGGGAAAGCCCTCTATCTTATTTTAAATAGACAATGGCTAAATGAGACCATAGCAAAAGTCATTCATTTTTGGATAAATATTCATAGAATGCTGTTCATTTATTTATGTCTCTCAACATTCTACAAAAAGGAATATTGTGTTTCTGGTTATGATGTCTAGTGCATCATTATGAATGATTTTGTGTGCTTTTGTACTTTCAACTCAAAAATGCATTTCTTTTGCTTCTATGAATTTACATCAAGATGACATGTACGTTTAGTTTTCGATTTCCCCGTTTTTTTGCTTTCACTTACTTTACTTCCTCTGTGGAGAAAAACAAATCATTATAATGCAACTACAGCTTTCCATTTCATCTGAAAAATACATTAGAATCACATGAAACAACAGAACGGAATAAAGAAATAGGGACGAGTATTTTGTGCTCTGATTTTAAAGGATTTTTCACAACTGAAAATCACTCCCTGTTTTTGAATTTGATAAATGTGTAATCTTCAAAGATTTTCAAAAGTGCAATGAAGGGATTTCCATATTTTACACTCCTGAAAGTCCTTGGAGATGACACAAATCAAAATATAAAAATATAAAAATTAATGATGATTTTTCCCCTTATTACAAATAAAAAAGATTTTTTATTTGCGAAATTATCCGTTATTTGATGGTTGTTTATTTCAAAGCATTTGCTCTTAAAACATTTTCATTTTTTTTTATTTTTTCTTCAAACAAAAAAGTAAATTTTCCAAATACTCTGCCGTTTATTTGCCAAAAGACGTTTGCACGTATTTATTTATGAAACACAGTGGGTTGCACACATATTCTGTGCTTGTTTAATTCTGTAGTTGTCACAATTGTGCAAATTGCATCTGATATCACTGCCTAGATAAGGTTGCACAAGAGACAATGGATTTTGGAGAAAGAAAGAAAACAGATTTGTTAATGGTTTTTTCTTGTCTTTCTCTCTCTTTCTTTATTTCTGTCTTTATAATATCACAAATAGAGTAAAATATTCACTTTACGTTTTACTATTATTGTTAAAGCATTATCCAATGCACATCCCACTCAATATATTTCAATATACAAATAATACATTATCTTTTGATTCCATTTGCTTTTTGTTTTCATTTTATGAGGATATGTATTCTGAAAGTGGGATTTTATGTTCAGTGGAAAAAAGGTAATTGATATATTGGATTCCAGAAGTGGTTTCAAATTTCATATCAATAAATAGTATTGAGAAACATGAAATAATATTCCATCATTTACAGGTTTCTCAGGAATTACACTCTTTTTTCTAAGAATAAAGTTTATAAGAATATGAGCTTCAAAATTTCAGAAAATAAGAATAAAATAAGAATATAACAAGCTTCAAATTAGAATTTTTTCAGAGCAAAATTTTGCCTATAATTAATGTAAAGCTAGATTTTCTTACGAGTACACAATTAAGTAACGGTTCAAAAATTTTCACGCGCTTTGCGCGTGAGAAAATTTTAGAGGTTTGGCTCATTTACGGCAGTCTGGGGGGGGGTACTTATGAGGGCAAAAAATAAGGATATGCTAAGAATATTTTGAGCTTTAATTTTGGGAAAATAAGAATATCCGAGCTTCAGCCCCATTTTCCGTATTCTTATAAAAAAGTGTTAATTGTGGACTTGATAATTTTTCTCTTTAACATTGGGGATACAATTTTGAATAATTGCTTTTTTATGTTCAATTATACAATGCATAAAGAAACCAATAGAGCACAAAAGAAAAAACTGTTCAAATCGCTCAATAGGAGAATCTTGTCTAATTTGATTAAATCTACTTTTGTTTGACTAATGGAATCCTTCACACTTTATTGGTCTTGAATACTGCAAATGAGCAGTTCTCATTTGAGAGTACAATCACCAATTCCATGTCTGCATTGTTTATTTTGCTTTGTTCACATTTGTTTGTTCAATTGGATTATTCGTCCATTGGAGTCGATTCATGATTGAAACTGGTTGGTCGTGAAATCTTTGTCATATTGATATTATTAATCCTGACTTTTTGTATTTGTTTTTGACCAATTTTTCAACCATTTAATTTTTCAAATGTTGACGCTGGTTAGAATATATTTTCATGAATTTGTTTCAAGAAAAAAGTAAAGTGATCCAGATGAATGAATCTAATGACAAATACGATTTCATAATGAAATTGACTGTTGTACGAATAGAAAAAAGACTCGCTAGCCACCTATCTTTAGAGGATTAGCATCTAATTTCTTTATTTTTCAAAAATTCATAATATCACCCCATAAGTTTTAAATATTCAGAAATTTTTGAAGATATGATCAAACTTTCTCAGGATATGAAATGACAAAACCATTCTCATATATAACTTGGAAGTATAGTCACTTTAACCCATATGTGGCGGTTCAGATAGATTTAAAACACTTTTATAATGGTTATGTAGTAAACTTTTTGGCTCAATATCGAAGTTCATAAACATGCCTGTACTCTGAAATTTGTAATATGTCTAGTAAATGACAAGAACTTTTTAATATTTTAACGAAATTTTTCAAATTTTCATTTAGGAGCCTTGTAGTAATCAAGCAAATTTTTGAAAGCGCCATCTACAAAATTTGGGACATTAATTGTGATCATATAGAGCAAAATTTCAAAAAATTTCGTAGTTACATAATCTTAATTGAGCGTTTGGACTATTATTTAAAACTTTAAAGAACACAATATCTCTTACCAAATTTTCGATTATTAGCTCAAAAAATCACTAAATAAGAATTCTAAAAGTGTTTTAATTCAATCTGAACCGCCACATATTTGGGCTACATTACTTTATTCCTCTTCATTCCTAGCCTGTAGGCATTTTTATTAGTAAAATTTTAAGATTGATCCTAAATCAAAAAGTTTTTCAAATTGTTTCTCAAAATTTTTACAAAACCTTTCTTTTGTGAAACAAATATGACATATAGATTTGTAGCAACAGGATCCTTTTTCATTTTTCCACTGAAAAATTAAATTAATTTTTTTTCATGCTTTATCAAAAAATTTTGATTTTGCAGTGCACATTCCATGAATATACTCCAAACATTATAAGTTCATAAAAATTTACCCAAAATTCAACCTTAGAAAAATGTAAACAAATCCTTGTGATGAGACAAGAATCCCGTCCATAAACCACTGTACCCTGTTAAAACACGGAATGGTGAAAAATTTTACGAAAATATGATTTTCGTATAATTTCAGGCTTTTTTTGACAAAAGATTTCCAGAAAGTGAGGGGCAATTTTGTGCGAAACTGAGAACATTTTCAAAAACTGAGATTTACAAAATTTCTACATTTACGATTTTTCCAAATTTTGGTTTTTATGTAGTAAAATGTCCAAAAAATTGCTAAAAAACTCAAATTTTTGGAAAACTCAAACCAAATTTTTGAAAAACCGAGCAAAATTTTCCAAAACTCAGCTTAAAAACGTGAAAACTGAGATATATGAAATTTCTAGGCATTTGATTAGTCTAGACGGTGTTAAAAAAGCCTGAATTTTGTAAAGTATTTCTGAGTTTTTTTTTTATTTTCGGCTTTGAGTTTCTCAAAGATTTCTCAAAAAAGCCTGCCTAACTTAAAATTTGCCCAATTTATTTAATAAAGAATAAGCATCCTAATAATAACATATTCAACTTAAAATCGCGCAGGTAAATGCTTATAAAAAAATTTTTGTGTATTTGCGTTTTTGAGTAGATTTTTAAAAACTTTTTGTAATTTTTTGACACCTACGTAAGGAACATTTAGGACAGGAGTTTTTTGATAATTTTCCGATTTTTTCATGAAAATTTTAAGTACAGTATTGTAAATATTTTAGTCCGAGATTTTGGCCAATTTTTTTCCTTCACAAAAAGCATGATTCCAGACTTTTTTCACATCTCATACCTTATTAAATAGGTATAAATTTTGTATATCTCAGTTTTTGAAATTTTGGAGCTCAGTTTGGGGAAATTTGATTACATGTTCAAGTTAAGTCTAACAAGTAATGGATTGATACGAAGGTTATGTAATGGATCGATACAGAGGTTACGTAATTCAACTTTATCTGAATGCTCAAAAGCAATTTAGGGCATTCAAATAAATTTGATCCATTCGATAAAGTAGAATCAGGTAACTTCGGTATCAATCCATTGCGTGCGCATTTCCCGCTTCGATTTAAATGAAATCAAAGCACACAACAAAAAGTAAATAAAGAGTGACGCAACGCTAGAAAACAAAGGACATGAAAATCTCAAAAGAAATAATTTTAAACTTCATTCTGAAATTTCAATGTTACCGTGTCATTTCGAGACTAACTTTACTAATAAAGTGAGAATAATTTGTTTCATTTTTTCTCCGTTATTTTTACTGTAATAGGGAAAAATTTGGAAAAGTTGAAGTACCAGGTAAGCAAAAAGAATTACTAATATTACTGAAAATACTGATTTCATTCAAAAAGTAAAACCATAATTGGGAATAGCAATCATTTCTTTTTAATTTATGTTATTATAATATTGCCCCAAAATGCTTGTAAATATGAGATCTCAACAGGTGCCCAAAATTACAAAATGAGCATACATAAAGATGGGTTGGTATTTTTGGGTGATTAATAGCTCAAAAGTTAGATAACAATTAACTAATATCAGTTAGCAAATAATATCAATTTTATTCTTTTTGTGTCGTATTATATGGGAAGCCACTGTGCTGTCTGACCATTGTCTTCTCCTCCTTTACATGGGCTGTACGTGAGGTTTCTGAGATACGATCGATCAACACTTCCATCAGGATTGCCTCGGAACATACTGATGGTGTTTACAAATTCACAAACTTTTTCATCTACAACATATAAGTTGTTGAAGATTTTTGGGATATTTATTGTATATTTGCTAGTCAAGTGTCTGGTACCATTTTTACAGTGACCTTTTTTGAAGAGTCACTGTCGATATGTCACTTTTTCCTCTGCTCAGCAGAGTTTCAGAACCATTGCCATGGAGGGATGGGGGGTTGGGCGTCAAATGATTCCACTTTTTGGTAGCTGTAATATAAGGTGCCTGAGTACTTGGGTTCCAGGCCTTGTTTCCCTACGGAACAACTTCATAAATAGTCAATGATTTTGATGATCAATAACTTTGAAATAATTCAAAAATTTTGTAATATTTCAATAAGTTGCAAATTTCCAAAATATTTGCAATATTGAAAAAAATCAAATCTCTCAGATTTTGAAATTTTTCAAATATTTCACAAATGTTCAAGACTTTTGCAATTATTTTTAAATTTTGCAGTTACAGTCAAAGATGGATTTAGCGTTGTTCATAAGAAGTGTCACGACAGGTATAGCGACGTCGTTATATCCGTCGTGGCGCTGATAGTGTACGAACCCTATATCCGTCTTTGACTCTATTTCAAAACTTTTGCAATTCTTTGAATATTTTGGTTATCTTTGAAAATTTTGAAATTTTTGAAAACATTTTTGATTGAAAAAATTTTGCTATTTTCTCAAAAAAATTTCAATTGTTCAAAAATTTTATGATTATTTTTAAAGTTTGCAGTTATTTCAAAACTTTTTAAAAATTGCAATTTTTCGAAAAATTTGCAATTCTTCAAAAATTTTGTTACTACCTCTGTCTCAAAATAGATAGGGCCGTTCTCTTGTTTTTTGTCGCATGTTGCATTTTTGCTGAATTTGATTCAAACTTTATTGAGGTGAAAAAATGCAAATCAAATTCCGCGAAAAAGAAGCGTGCAAGATAAATACCAAAACGGCCCTATTTATTTTGAGACAGAGGTAGTATTTTTCAAAAATTGTGCAAGTTTTCAAAATGTTTTCATTTATGCAAATGTTTTCAAAGTTTTTCAAAAATATTGCAGATTTTTTGAAAATTGAACAATTGACACTCAAGGATGGGTTTTTTGATTTTTCATTTAAATTAACAAAAGGTCGCTGTGGTGCATGGTCTTGTGCTTGTTTACATATGAATCTCACGGAAAAAATGCATCTAAGCATGCTTTAAATTGCAAGTTCTATACTCTGAGAAACAACATAAAAAGTTAGTCTCATTTTTTATGAGACCTTCACAATGCACATAGACTATAGATAGGGTCGGACTAAATGAGATTTTGATTCCAATTTCTTGGGAGTTGTCTAAATTGATGCATTTTGACTCCAAATTGATTGCTAAACACATATTTATTTTTTTAATTTAGGGTAGCAATGGGCAGTTCAAGTTTACAAATTGATAAGGCTATCTCTCACTTAATAAGGCCCCATTCATTAAAGTGAATTTGGATTGCTCAGAACTGCCCATTGCCGTCATTTTTCCAAAGTTTTCTTCGGCAATCTTATTTTTTGTACAAATGAGCAGATTTACCTTGTTTCAAATGCCCCCCCCCCAGGTCATTTTTAGTATTTCACTACATAAATTAGTCCGAGCCTTTCAATAGAGCTGGTTCTGAATCCTATATGTAATGATGCCATTCAACGTCCTAAAATTAGGCTTTCTATGCTCATTTCTTTAATTACATTTTGGTTTTAACAAAATGACTTTGAACCTACTGCCCAAATCAAATATTAGATACTTGAAAAATTTTGTAGACACAGATATTTTCAGAAACAGTTTTTTGGCACTTTGAAAAAAGTGATGCCTGGGTTACATGATTTGCGAGAAGATTAGACCACTTTTTGGTGTCCAGATTAGAAATTTTAGATGGCAAATAACCTATACTGCCAGAAATTGGTAAAAAATTTTGCCAAAATATCTCCTCTTTCCTACAATTTCAGTTTTCATTCCTTTTATTATTAAATTCACTGAAAATTTCAAGTTAAATTCACAAAACATTTTCTCTAGAATTGGAACACTTCTTGATAAGACTTTAATTTGTTTCTTTTTATTTCATACCACCTTTGTCATGGTTCAAAAAACAACATTTTGAGAGCAAAAAAGTCGATAATTATATGATTCAAGGATTCATATGTGATTCAAAAGAATATTAGTGAGTGCTTACATTGATCAATGATAAAATACCAAAATGAACACCTCTACTCACTCATTTACGAACTGAAAGTTCACTTTTGGACACCTAGCCTACCCGCGCAAATACCTTTGTTAGTATACAAATTCCAATCTTCATCATATTTGAGCCCAGTCCATCTCTGTGTAGGAACATGACAATTAACTGTATTTGGCGCACTGCTTGACTTCCTAAATTGAAACCCTCTGCATCCCTCAGTATGCTGGCACCTGGCTGCACATGTACCTAGGCTTTCATCTTGCCATGCCAATGCATTGCCACCCTCCATTGCAATGTCAAATGTGCGTCGGAAAATGATGCCTCTTGATGCATTTGCATCTGACAAAAATAACAGAAAAACAATATTTGCAGGAAGATGTGCAAAAATCATTTCAATTCTGGTTTAATTCTTTTCTTGCTTCCTAACTTGAAGGGCAGCCAAATTATAACTGAGGAAAATTGCATTGTACTTTAAAGGAAATTATAACTATAAAAATAAACATCACATATTGCATATGATTTAAAAATAAAACTGGGGGTAATTAGATTGCACTTTAATCATCATCAAACGTATTAATTCTCTATAATTGGACTGACGTGGCAATGTCTAACAATACTATTTTATTAAAATCATTGGAGAGAAACTTTTCAAGGAGTTTTTTTGCATTCAAAAATCTGCAAATAATACCTTGCTTGTTGAAGAATGGAATAGCTCTTAGATTCGATGAGAGGGATGGAAGAGAATTACAGAACTCTGTGATTTTCACAATTATTTGTGAAAAAACCTTCTCTTGCATGTGAAAATGTAGGGTGTGATTATTCTCCTTACATTTATTACCAAGCAAAGCCTGATCTTAAATTTTCATCATCATCATCTTCTTCTTCTTCTTACCCTCGGTGTCGAAGACCCCGAGGGTCTTAATCAGGCTTTTTTTTCGCAAAATTTTCCAAAAACTCAGCGTCAAATTTTCGAGAAACTCAAAGTCAAAAATTGAAAAACTCACAAATACGAAATTTTACGAAAATCATATTTTTGTAAATCTGCTCACCGCTGCGTATTTTGTTTAAAAAGGGGGTATTCTCTGGTTAATAACAGATTTGCTTATGGTTTTATGCATTTTTGCAAGATTTTGACAATTCTGTCCAGAAATTGGCGCTTTTTCATGGAAATTCACCAAATATTTTTTGAAATTTTTTGAAAAACTCGGGAAATTTCAAAAACTCAGGGCAAATTTTTGAAAAACTCAGCAATTTTTTTCAAAAACTCAGCTCAAAAATCGCAAAAACTCAAAAATACGAAATCTTACGTTTTTTCCTCCACCGTAAATTTGCGAAAAAAAACCCTGACTAGCCAGCGAAAACTAGATTTCTTTGTTGAGAACAGTTATTTACGTTACTAGAAGAATAGAGATGGGAAAATGGGTAACATATTGAAAATTAGGAATGTGTTTTTACTTGACAGAGTTGTTCTATGAGTGCAAGTAAGTAGCTTACCTTTTCATGTATAGATGGCAGCCCATCATGTAGCCTAACAGCATTGTGCTTAAATTTGGAAAATGCAAGGTTTTTTTTGAAAAAGTTATCCCATTAACTAATAATGTATAAACTATTCAAGGCAAGTCATTAAATGTGTTTGTTCTTTGGTATCATAAGGTTATCTTATATAGGTCATACAACATAATGATAGACACATAACGTTGGGTCATGACCCAAAATCTCTTGTGCTTTGGTAAGTCCAATATGAAATGTATTGCACAGTATTAGGATCCATGGTGGTCAAGTGGTTAGTGCGTTACAGGTCTGTCCTAAAGGTTGCTGGTTCAAGTCCTGAGCAAGGATATTTTTTAACAAAGTTTGCACTTTTAAGTTACATTTTCTGTTTTCTAAAATTAAGTTTGCTTGATTTCTTTTAAATTTTGTCAAAAATTTAAACAATTAATTATTTTAGACAAAAATGCTAATGTGTGTTTTGTGATCAGTTTTTAAAGAATCCTTTAGAAAAAATTTTGGATGACACTTTTGAAAATTTTATTCAAGTAGCAAAATTTTAACAAATTTTCTGAAAATTTGTTTTAGAAATGCCAACTTTGACAAAAAACATTCTTGCTCAGGACTTGAACTGCCAACCTTTGGGTCAGAACTGCAACGCACTAACCACTTGACCACCATGGATCCTAAT